>JAODAL010036793.1:0-41221 GCA_025379985.1 Phyllomedusa bahiana | reverse complement strand
GGGGAATACCCTTTGTTATGAATAAACCTATTTAAAAGCTTGGGGTCACATGTATGAAAACTGACTTGGTCTAAGACCTCCTTTGTTTCCCATAGCAACCAATCAGAGCGCCCCTCTCATTTTTCCAGAGCACCATATGAAATGAAAGGGGAGCGCTGATTGGCTGCTATGGGCAACAAAGAAAGCTTTAGACCAAGGCGGTTTTCATACATGAGGCCCATAATGTTTTTGGCTGGCTACAAAACAGAATATGATATGACTTTGCCAAATCACCATACTAGCACTGCCACTAGATCTCCAACATTCCTGCATTATATGGGGGAACAGGGTCTATGAGCCCACTCATGGAAACACATCCGTCATAGAAGCTCCCTACATTTGTATGAGAGTCTGCCTACCTTCGGGTAGAGGTGACGTAGGCAAATCTGCATGCTAGCATCCTGTCAGTAGGATCATTTGACCATAGGTCCACCATGCTGGGTGAAGGTTCCACCACTGGTCCCCTAGCAGGATGATGAATTCCCATTCCCAGTAGAAAGGTGCCCATGCAAGTGAAGTCACATTCTCTTAAAGTCTCAGAAAGGTAAATAATCAACCAAGCTTGCTCAATGGGATCTCACATTCTCGGACACTCTGTGTCCATTAATCCAGTGGGAATACCCTTTGTTATGAGGAAGCCTCTTTAAAAGAGACACCATTAATGTTTTTGGCTGGCTGCAAACCAGAACATGAAATTACCTGCTAGCATTGCAACTAGATCTCCACCGTTCTCGCATCATATGGGGGAACATGGTCTATGAGCCCAATCATGGAAACACATCCTTCATAGAAGCTCCCTACATGAGTAAGAGAGGCTGCCTACTTTCCGGTAGAGGTGACCTTGACAAACCGCATGCTTGCACCCTATCAGTAGGACCATGTGGCCATAGGACCACCATGCTGGGTGAAGTTGGCACCACTGGGCCCCCAGCAGGATGATTAATTCCCATTCACAGCAGAAAGGTGCCCATGCAAGGGCAAGTCAAATTCTCTTAAAGTCTAAGAAAGGTACATAATCAGCCAAGCATGCTCAATGGGAATTCCCACTCTCAGGCTCTCTGCCATGGTGGTCTGCCCCATCAATCCAGTAGGAATGCCCCTTGCTAAGTACCCTATCCATAGGGGCATATGGTCATAGGTCCACCATGCTGGAACCAGGAAGTAAGTCAACGGGAGGAGGAGGGCCACCAACAGAGTCAACATCTCCCATCAGAGGCCTTCTTTATAAATTTTCATTTTATCAATAAACTAAAAAACCTGCCATTATTAGGAATAATCTATTTCTTTTCATTAATGGAAAGGAAAAAAATCCCATTGCCCTGCGAATAAATTTCAGAGAACGCTCAATACTCAATGGTTTTTCTATTGCTCTCCGGAATATATGAAGCTGCAGCCTTTTCAAATCCTGTAGAACGTCTCTGAATATTCATAATAATCCTTAATAAGGGCCTCCACATTTTGTCATATTTTTCCAGAAAGAAAAGTTCTGCATACATTTGCAGAAGAGGAAAAAGGCGAGGACTGCTAAATTGTGTCATTAAAAATAGATATTACGGCTTGGAGAGTATTGTAGGACTGGTTGCGCCGGTGATGAAGGATCCGAGTTTCTCCGGGTCATTGTCTCTGAAAAGAAGAAAGGGTTCTGCAAGATGGTAACAATCAGATTAACGTCCAGGGGAAAGTAAACCAATATTTAAACAGTTCTTACAACAAGTCATTATTCTGTCACTGTCATGGCAACCTGCAAAGATAATATCATTGTGCAATCGTGTCGCCGGCGTTCTGCACGCCGAACTATCACCTTCAAATGGATCCGTTTTTTTTTGCATTCATCACACAATACACTAATGACTTTAAACAGAACGTTACTCTAATCCTAAAGGGGTTTTGCCTCTGAGACCCCTGTTCAATAAAACATGTGTTTATCCCTACAAAAGACTCTATCCTTGGGATTGTTATTTGTATAAAGTCTGTGTCTATTCTCACATTGTTTATTTAACCCAGCGTTGCAAGAAAGCAAAAAAATAGGCAATTTTGCACAGCTTTTTAATTAAAAATCTCCTACCGTTTGAAGTATACAGGTCTAATGTGGAGCCATGTGATCCAGGAGGATGTAATAGCTACTCCATGGTTACAAAAAGTATAAACTTTACATACAGTTCCAATGAAAAATGTCCTATCGTTTGAAGTATACAGATCCTATGTGGAGCCATGTGATCCAGGAGGATGTGGCAGCTACTCCATGGTTACAATGATGGCAAATGCCTACGTTTGGTATACAGACTATTGACCATGTGATCCAGGAGGATGTGGCAGCTACTCCATGGTTACAATGATGGCAAATGTCCTACCGTTTGGGGTATACAGCTCTTACGTGGAGCCATGTGATCCAGGTGGATGCAGCAGCTACTCCATGGTTACAATGATGGCAAATGTCCTACCGTTTGGGGTATACATCTCTAATGTGGAGCCATGTGATCCGGGAGGATGCAGCAGTTACTCCATGGTTACAAATGAAATCACAGAAATAAAAAGCTTTCAGTAAAACATAACTTAATCTATTAAAAATTAAATATTAGTGCATTTAAAAAAATCAGAATATCACTGAAAAGATAATTGATATCAATAATTTAAGTCAAATAGAGAAACACATATATTGTATGGACTCATGACAATCAAAAGATGGAACGTGTTGGCCACTCCAAACCAGTATAGATATGTTCGAAAAAATCACTGGAATGTGACGTAAAACTTAACTTTTACTTAGTAAATTAAAATACAGAACCATAAGGTAAGATCAAACATCAGCTAGCTGTCAATTACTGTGTAGGACTGCCCACTGGACACCTATGTATAGAAAAAGCAAAAAAAGCCTTCCCTTTTCAATCATGGATACACATATGCCTGTCAATCATTTAGTAGGACCACCCACTGGACTCCTGTGTATAGAAAAAGCAGACCAAGCCTTCCCTCTATGAGCAGGCATACACAGATACCTGTCAATCACTGATTTGGACTGCCACTGGACTCCTATGTATAGAAAAAGCAGACAAAGTCTTCCTTCTATGATCACTGATATATAGATAGCTGTAAATCACTGATCTGGACCACCCACTGGACTCCTATGCATAGAGAAAGCCTTCCGTCTATGAGCATGCATACTCAGATAGCTGTCAATCACTGAGTAGGACCACCCACTGGACTTCTAGGTATAGAAAAAGAAGGAAAACCTTCCCTCTATGATCACGCATATACAGAAAGCCATCAATCACTAGGCAGGACCACCCACTGGACTCCTAAGGCTAGATAAAGGGTAGCTCTTATAACATTTGTACTTTATAGGCTATTCATCGGGCTATTTTCATAACATTTGTGCCACATTTATACACTATTTATCGGCAATATACTCTATATACCTATTTATAATTTATCTAGGGTATATTGGGGGAAAAAAAGCTTAGGCTCAGATGGGCCTCCTTTGGGGACATGACCTATGTTAATTTGGGTCAGTGTTAAGCTTTTAGGGTGTTATAGGGAGAGATTCTTATCTATCATAAACCCACTCTGCTATAATTATTGTGAATGCCAGAGATACCTTGTGTATTGGACATTGTTATTGGTGTTTTTTTTTTTAAATATATATTTATAATACCACCACATTTTTAGATTCCTAGTAAAAGAAAATTTTTAAATATTTGCCCAGTGAATTTTTGTGCCTTTATCTTGACTATTTTTGTCTTTTTGTGCTATTGGAACACATATATTTACCCTTGTAGGATTTGTTTCTATGAGCACTGATATATAGATAGCTTTAAAAAACATGAAGGGCCACCCCTGACTCCTATGTATAAAAAAAAAAAAAACCCTTTCCTTATATCAAGCATATCGGTCAATCACTAAAAGGACCCCCATGACTCAAAAAATTTAAGAAACCTTCCCCTATGAACACCATATACGAAAGCCCCCTCAATCAAATCAACCACCCAGGACTCCTATGTATAAGAATGCTTCCCTTTTATAACAACATATAAGAAAGCCCTCAATTACAAAAGGACCCCCCATGGACTCCTTTTTATAAAGAAAACCTTCCCCCTTTGAAATCATATACAAAAGCCGTCAAACACTACAGCCACCCACGGACTCCCATTTAAGAGAAAGCCTTCCCCTCTCCTGAAACATACAAAAATACAGAAAAAAGCCGTCAATCACTAAGCAAACCACCACTGGATCCTATGATAGAGAAACCCTTCCCCTATCCCCCAACTTTACAGAAAGCCTCAACACTAACAAGACCCCCCAAATGGACTCCTATGTATGGAAACCCTTTCCCTCTATAAACCCATACATTACAGAAAGCCGTCAATCACTAAGCAGGCCCAAACCCACAGGACTCCATTATAGAAAAGCCTTCCCTCTATGAACATACATATACAGAAAGCCGTCAATCACTAAGCAGGACCACCCACTGGACTTCTATGTATAAAGAAAGCCTTCCCTCTATGAACATACATATACAGAAAGCCGTCAATCACTAAGCAAGACCACCCACTGGACTCCTAGGTATAGAGAAAGCCTTCCCTCTATGAACATACATTTACAGAAAGCTGTCAATCACTAAGCAGGACCACCCACTGGACTCCTATGTATAGAGAAAGCCTTCCCTCTATGACCATACATTTACAGAAAGCCGTCAATCACTAAGCAAGACCACCCACTGGACTCCTATGTATAGAAAAAGCCTTCCCTCTATGAACATACATATACAGAAAGCCGTCAATCACTAAGCAGGACCACCCACTGGACATAGAAAAAGTAGCAAAGTCTTCCCTCTATGAGCATGCATACAGAGATAGCTGATATGCACAGAGTAGGACCGCCCACTGGACTCCAGATCATGGAAAAATCAAAGATAAGTTGCTACTTCTACTGAATCTTTTCCTACAAAGCTATATATCAATCTGCGCAGCTCCTCCTGCTCTATAACATGATGCTGGAAGGTAAACAGCATTTTAATGAGGACAGGTTCCCTTTAAGCTTTCATAGTTTTACCTGAGATTCTGCAACTTTCTGCAAAAGGTTGAAGAAGTCAACATCAATAAATGTCATTAGTGTCGCTCACCCTTTGATGTGGTGCCTGATATCAATGGAGAAGACAATGCCGTCTGCGAAGAGAGAATGTGTCACTTCGCCATATGCATTTTGATGTATTACACATTCGCTGGAAGCTCCTTTAAAGAATCGTCTTTTTAAGAATCACAGACGGTTAATTTGGCCTTAGAACGTGGAGCGTCGGAGAAGGAGCGGGATCAGTAGGAACACTTCACAAACTGTTTTCCAAGGCACTTTCACAGGACTTGAAGAATTTCAGCCCCTGGGTTGAAAAGCTTTCAGATTCCTCCCCTAGTGTTAATTCCACCTGATGATGAATAACCTAGCACAGCTATAAAGGAGATGAAACATGAACAATTCAGGCAGAAGATAAAAGTTTTTTCTCATACCAGGGATTTTTTTCTAAAAAAAAAAAAAAAAAAAAAAAAATATGTGTTAAAAACATATATGGAGGTGGAAAAATATTTGTTTTAGGAAAACACACGCTGCGGTCCCCTTGGCGGGTGTCGTGTGGTAAAATAAACAACAACAGACTAGACGGCATCTACCCTGATACAATAAAATATTAACCATGGACACATACAACAGCCAAGATTTTGGAAACCTAATCCTAGTTGTTGACCAGTGCTGCTTACACAGATTAACGCTATGTATTCCTACAGTTATTCAAAGTAACACAGCACTCTTCATCAACAAATAATAAATTTTTTTTTAAAAAGGGTTTTTTTGCCCCCAATGAAAATTTTTGGGGGGGGAAAACCTCCAAAAAAAATGGGAAATTTTAACCCTTTTTCTAAATTTTATTTTTGATTAAAAAAGTGAAAACTCTGAGAGCTAAACCCCTTTGTTTCAGCCCCCCTTGGGTTTTTACTTTAAAGCTTTCCCTAGTACGCCCCAAAGGAGTGACGGGCCCGGGCGTTTGGGCTTGGAAACACTTCTTATCTGATGACGGGCCAAAATGAATGAGCTTTTTTAAGGGCACCGGGTGGGACAGTCCCGTTGAGGCTGTGTTGCTGTATTGGAATCCCCCTCTTTACTGTATTTTTATTTCATTTAATTTTTTGAGACGCCCCTTGGTTTCCCTAAATTTTCCTAAATTCCCCCCCTCCCTCTCTCCCCTGCAGCTTTTTGATTTCATTTTTGATTTGAAATTATTGCTCTCTTTGTGCAGAGTAGGAAATGCCGTCTTGGCAAACCCCCTTTAACTCCTTTTTTATTTTAAACAATTTTTTTTTAGGAATTTTCCATACCCCCTTTTCAGAAAATTTTTAAATTGTTTCTTAAATCCGGCATTTTTCCATTTTTTGGGCCCAAACCTGCCAAATTAATAGTCTACATTTCCTTTTTAAATGTAGAGGGGGGTTTGATTTAATAAGAAAAAAAAAAAAAAAAAATTGGTGAAAGCCCCCTTTTAAGTGGGAGGTTTCCAATCAAATTAGGGGGTTAAAGCATTGTCCATTTTTGATCTCTTATTTTCATGCATACTGAAAACATAGTATTGAAAATGAAAAAAGGTGTTGCCCACCTATAGGGGGGGCCCCGGGGTGCTCATGGGAAAAATTAGTTCAAATGTAAAAAAGAATCCAAAAAACCCCTTTGGGGTTTTTTTGTGAAGATCTTTATACCCCTCTCAAAAAAACCCAAGGGTGCCTATGGGCTTTTTCCTATTTCTAAAAACATAAGGGGGTTTCAGTGGAGCATAATAACATTTAACAAAATTATTTTTAAAGTTAAAAAAATTTGGGAAAAGGGATTTTAATTCTTTCATAAATTGTATATTTCCCAAAAGGGGTTTAAAAGGGTTTCCCGGTTTTTTTCTAATGATATTTTTTTCCCATGAATTTTTCTTATCCTTGAAATTGTTGTTGTAAAAACCCCAAAAGAAGTTGTCTCCTGGCAAGTATCTTTCTTTCCCTTCCCTTTTGTTAGGAACTTCAAAGGTTTATACCAAAGGGCAGATTAAAAGGTTAAGATGGGGCCGAAAGCTGTGTTATTACGGGGTTTGCGCATTAAAAACCCCCAAGAGGGGGAAACGACGGGGTTGGCAGGGTGGGCGTTTCCCCTAGGGCCCCTTTTACCTCGGGCCTTTTCCCCAAAAGGGGGGAAACGGCGGGCCCCGAACCTGGCCCGGGCCCCCAGGCCGCTGCCAGGGCCCCTGAAGCGCTGGTGGTCTCTTTTAAACCGTTCTGGGGAGCAGGGGAGCGAGCGCCCCCGGGTTCCGCAGGGGTGTGGGACCCGTTCACCGGAGGATCGCGGGTTTTCCTCCGGTAAAGCCGCAGGGCCGACCGGGCCGGGGCCGAAAGGCCTCTTTGCGCTAAACCCCGGGCCGGGCTCCTTTGCGCCTCAGTTTACAGGCGCGATAAAGTGATGTCTTTGGGCGAGGTCCTCTCCTCGGGCCCACAGCGGCACTGGCGGGGCCCCCGAGGACTGCTGGAGGAGCGCGGCGGCCGGGGGAAAAAAGAGGGGCGCGCGGCCGGGAAGAAAGGAAAGGTGGAGTTTTAAATTTTTAATTTTTGCCTTTTTGTGCCCCCATTTTTGCCTCCCTGTGCCCCTTTTCCCCCTGTGTGGCCCCATAGGCCTCCCGTGGCCCCCTATAATCCCTGCCTGTGGAACCTATACGCTGCCGGGGGCCCCATACGCCTCCCTGTGGCCCCAAACCCCTCCCTTTGGGGCCCCCATACCCTGATGTGGCCCCTTTTCCCTGCCTGGGTCCCTATACGCCTGCCTGTGGCCCCAAAAAAAGGCCCTGCCGGGTGGTCCCTAAAAGCCTCCCTGGGGCCCCCAATATGCCTCCCCTGGGGCCCCCCAACGCCTCCTTTGGCCCCATAGGAAACCCGCCTGGGGCCCCCCATTTTGCCTGCCTGTGGCTCCCAAAAAAGCCGGGTTTGGGGCCCCCTTTCCCCCTCCCTGGGGGCCCCTTTCAGCCTGCCTGGGGGCCCCCCTTACCCCGGGTGTGGCCCAATCCCGCCCCCCCTGTGGGCCCCATACGCCCTCCCTGGGGCCCCCCTTTTTCCCCTACCCGGGGCCCCCTTTATACCCCTGCCTGAGGCCCCCTTTCGCCTCCCAAAAGGGTCCCCAAAAACGCCTCCCCTGGGGCCCTTTATAACGCCTGCCGGGGCCCCCCAACCCCACCCTCCCTGTGGCCCCATACCCCTGCCGTGGCCCCAAAGGCCCCCTTTGGGGCCCCCCATAGGGGAACCCTCCCTGGGGCCCCTTTCGCCGCCTGGGGCCCCCCAAAAGCCTGCCTGGCCCAAAAGGCGTTTAAACCCCCAAATCCCAGTGCCGGGGCCCCCCTTTAACCCTCCCTTTGGGGCCCCCCTAGCTAAATACCTGCCTGAGCAAAAATTTGCTTTTATCCCCTCCCTGTGCCCCCTTGTAAACCCCCTGAGCCCCCTTAATTTTAATTTTTAAAAAAACCTGCCTATCCCCCCTAAAATACCTGCCGGGGAGGCCCCTATTTTCAATATACCTGCCTGAGGGGTGACCCTATACCTATATACCTTGGCCCCCCTATATCTATTTTTCCTCCCCCTGAGAGTAAAACCCCTAGGGTCTATATACCTGCCGAGAAGTGACCCAAAGGCTATATCCCTGCCGGGCGTGGCCCCAAAATTTTTATATACCTCCCTGTTAAGGGGACAATTTTCTAATACCCTCCCTTTAAATTTAAAGAGGGCAAATCTATATTTTTGTCTAACCAGGGGACTTAATACCTAAAATTTAAAGGGAAATTTACTGGAAATGTAAAGGGATTCAAAGGGATATTTGTGTCCCAATTGCAGTGACGATTTTGGCCGGGGGAGCAATAAGCATAAAGGGTTTGAAAAACCGGTTGGAGAAAAAAAGGGAAGGGAAAACCTCGCTATCAAAAAAGACTCCCCGGGTGAGTCACTAAATGTAACTTTTAGTGTAATCCTTATTTTTCCCCTGCAGGGGGTTAAATAAAACTGGGATTTTCCAATTTATGGACCCCGGGTTAAGGCCCGGTGGAAAAAATGTAATCAGGGTTTTTTAAACAGTTTGGTAGTCAATGTGGGGGTCGGTTTGGTAAAGGGATGTCAATTATTTGAGCCTTAAGAAGTAATAGTTTGGGGGTTTTTGGGTTTTTTGTAGGGGGGTTTTTTGAAACCCGTCTTTTTTCCTGGTAGATTTGCCCCTTGTACGGTGGAAATTTTTTTAGTAAATGTTATTTAGGGGTTTTAAAAACCTGTAATAGTGGGGGAGCGATTTTAAAAAATAAATTTGTCAGGGCTGTTTTTCCCAATTTTTCAGTGCCCTGTTTGGGGAAAGTGGATGGAGCTATTTGAAATATGCAAAAAATTAGTGACAGTCCCCAGGCGCCGGGGTGAGAGGAAATTTTTGTGGGGGGGGGGCCCTTTTTTTGGGGGGAGTTGGGGGGGGGGGGCCCGGGCCATTCCCCGGGTACTTGCCTAGGGCCCCAAAAATGTTTTCCCGGGGGCCCCATTTTAAAAACCACTGCCCTTCTCCAAATGTTTTAGGCATGCATATTTAACGGGAGTTTTTAAGAACAATTAGATTTGGGTTTTTTTTAAAGTACTAACGGGGATTCAAGAAAAGAACATTTTTTTGCATAACCGGGAAAAAAATAAGGAGATTCAGTGGGAAATAGAAACAAAAACAATTACATAAATTAGAAAAAGTTTGAAAAGGATTTTCTTTCCTTTCAAAAATTTCTATAGTTCCATAAGGATTAAAGTTTGCAGGTTTTTTTTCCTAATAACTAGTATTTTTTTGAATGAAGCTTCTGTGTTCTTGTATTGTTGTTGAAGAAACCCAGAAGTTGTCTCCTGGTAAGTATCATCATTCTTACTTTGTTATGAGCTTGTGAAGGACATATCGTAAGGCAGAATGTTACATTTTTAGGAGTAAAAGGTTAGAGATAAACAGCAAGCCGTGTTATTCTGTCATGCCCAGTAGAACCACTGACCTATCTCAAAATGATTGTCATGCATAGTATCACACAGAGCTGTCTTAACAGCATTATAAGCCCCTGGGCAGAGGACAACAGTGGGCCCTGCCCAAATACATGATATCACACTAGGCCATGCCTCAAGCCACCCCAGAGGACACCCATATTATCACACCACTTATGTATGGACACTGTTAGCCTGCAGCCTACAAGACTAATTGGCAGGACAGGGAGCTTTTGGCCGCTTTCATCGGGCTAACCACCCTCAAGTCCAAGCGAAACAAATTTGTACAGCCATTTTAATCGAACTAAGCGTCCTCTCAGATCCGGGCGAGACATGCAACTCCCTACTCAGTCATGTCCGTAGTGTCCACGCCCCAAGAGTGAGCCAGATGGCTACTTGCTCCAGCATGGTCTTCTCACTACAACGATTCACTTTCAACATGCATGGAAAGGATTGACTATTATTTAATACAATGTTTTTTTATTTTGCTTTGTTGTTGAAATAAGAGAGATTTTATCTTTTGTAAGTGCCACAAGTTTCTCTTGGTTACCGAGCATCTCTCTCTCCTCTCTCATCTGATTAGCTTAAACCTGCTGTCTGTCCTTGGTGATGTCACTCCTTGCTGTGTGTAATCCCTAGGAATGGAGCTTTGTTTGTTTAAGATAGGAAAACATTTTCACTCCTTGGAGCTCTGTAGTCTTGTGTTCTACAGATTTTACATCTCGTGTAGTCATTTCAATTTAACAGGCTCAGCTAGGAATAGCAGAGCTGATCTGCCAATCACCTGCTATAGATCCACACTTTCCTGCACTCCTGCTCTTCCCCACATCTCGGTCCTTGATGAAGGCCAAGTAAGTCCGAAACGTCGGACCATGGGAAAATTTTTGTCAAATCTCCTATGCATTGTATACATTTGAATGGAAAGTTGATCTAGGATATTTTTGTTAAATAAATCTTTTCTGCGATTGCATAAGCAATGCCGTGGATTCTTCTATATTCTGCTATAGATCCACCTACAGCCTGATCAGGAAGTATGATTCTGAACCTGGCTGTGACTCTATGAAACTGCATGATGTAAAACCCCTTTAACTCTTTAACTATTTGTACATCCTAAGAATACTAAAACAGTAAAGAGTAACCCTGACCCAGGGAACCACTGCATATGTCAGTGTCATTATCTGTTGAATTGTTTTCAACTGTTGGCTGGGTCTCACTGATAGAGTGTTGCTGTTATATAACCATTTCTCCATAGCCCAATATCTATTATTTGTTCTATGGTGAGACTTATGGGCTATTAGAGTCTTTGAGCAGGAGCAGGGTCCTCAACGGGGCCGCCCTTTTCGGGCGATCGTCCCGTCTAGATACGGTCTCTTTTTTTGTCCTTATTCTTTAGGGAATTTGTAGGGTATGTGTGAGTTTGCTATTTTTAAGTAATAATATTTATTAAAAGTTATTTTTTAAAAGGAGTCATTGTTTCTGTGATATTTATTTTCATGTGTCCTGGATTCACCACTTGGGCTCCTATGCTTTGTGAGCCCTCAGGTGACTGCCTAGTGTGCCCAATGAATAAGATAACCCTGAAGTACACTTCCATTCAAAAGTTTGTGGTCACTTAGAAATTACTTTATTTTTGAAAGAAAAGCACAGTTTTTTTTCAATGAAGCTAACATTAAATGAATCAGAAATCCACTCTATACATTGTTAATGTGGTAAATCACTATTCTAGCTGCAAACGTCTTGTTGTTAATGCAATATCTACATAAATGTATAGAGGCCCATTTCCAACAACCATCACTCCAGTGTTCTAATAGTACATTGTGTTTGCTAACTGTGTAAGAAAGCTATTGGATATTTTGAACACCATTGAAAACCCTTGTGCAAGTATGTTAGCACAGCTGAAAACAGTTTTGCTGATTAGAGAAGCTATAAAACTGACCTTCCTTTGAGTTAGTTGAGAATCTGGAGCATTACATTTGTTGGTTCGATTAAACTCGCAAAATGGCCAGAAAAAGAGAATTTTCATGTGAAACTCGACAGTATATTCTTGTGCTGAGAGATGAAGGCTATTCCATGCGAGAAATTGCCAAGAAACTGAAGATTTCCAACAATGGTGTGTACTACTCCCTTCAGAGGAGAGCACAAACAGGCTCTAACCAGAGTAGAAAGAGAAGTGGGAGGCCCCTCTGCACAACTGAGCAACAAGAAAAGTACATTAGAGTCTCTAGTTTGAGAAATCGATGCCTCACAGGTCCTCAACTGGCAGTTTCATTAAAAAGTACCCGCAAAAAGCCAGTGTCAATGTCTACAGCAAAGAGGCGACTCCGGGATGATGGCCTTCAGGGCAGAGTGGCAAAGAAAAAGCCATATCAGAGACTGGCTAATAAAAGGAAAAGATTAATATGGGCTAAAGAACACAGACATTGGACAGAGGAAGATTGGAAAAAACTGTTATGGACAGAGGAATCGAAGTTTGAGGTGTTCGGATCACACAGAAGAACATTTGTGAGACGCAGAACAATTGAAAAGATGCTGGAAGAGTGCCTGGCGCCATCTGTAGAGCATGGTGGAGGTCATGTGATGGTCTGGGGTGGCTTTGGTGCTGGTAAAGTGGGAGATTTGTACAAGTTAAAAGGGATTTTGAATAAGGAAGGCCATCACTCCATTCTGCAACGCCATGCCATACCCTGTGGGGGGCGCTTGATTGGAGCCAATTTCATCATGCAACAGGACAATGACCCAAAGCACACCTCCAAATTATGCAAGAACTATTTAGGGAAGAAGCAGGCAGCTGGTATTCTATCTGTAATGGAGTGACCAGCGCAGTCACCAGATCTCAACTCCATTGAGCTGTTGTGGGAGCAGCAAATAGTTCCCATCAAGCCAATCCAACTTGTGGGAGGGGCTTCTGGAAGCATGGGGTTAAATTTCTCCAGATTACCTCAGCAAATTAACAGCTAGAATGCCAAAGGTCTGCACTGCTGGAATCGCTGCAAAGGGAGCGTTCTTTGACGAAAGCAAAGTTTGAAGCAGAAAATTAATATTTCAAATAAAAATCATTATTTCTAACCTTGTCAATGTCTGGACGAGATTTCTATTCATTTTGTAACTCATTTGCTAAATAAAAGTATCAGGGAAAACACAAATTGCGACATGTCCGAAAAGTGGCGTATCTATGCCAGTTTTAGGCGCATTAAATCAGTAAAAAGTGCGCCTGAAAGTCCGATACTTTCTAAAAATTGCCGTCAGGTATACCTTGCATAGATTACTGAATGCGCCTAAAATGGCACATGTTATCACAAAAGGGCACATTGCATCAAAAAGGGGGCATTGAATCAAAAAAGGGCATTGTATCAAAAAATGGCACGTTGCATCAAAAAAGGGCGCATTGCTCAACACTCGGCACATAGCATATCATTGATACTATATGGTATGCGTCTATTGAGGCTCATTGCCCGATGGGGGGCGCATAACATATCTAAGGCGCCTCAATAGGCACATTTCGCGACGGGGGCGCACAGTGCACCATATTTAGTGCCTTGTTTTGGTGTACAACAGTCCATTTAAAACAAGAATATGTCGTAAAAAGTGGGTTTGCTGCAAAATAGAACAAAAAACTGGCGTTGGCGTGTTGGGACATGTCGCCCAAAATTGGGTGACCCCAAACTTTTGAACGGTAGTGTACATGAGCAAAGTGCCTAGCTATGAGACAGGAACCATTTTTATTTTTGTACTGAACAATCCCTTTAATTTATTTCTGAAAAAGATAAAAAGATAGAAGAAAAAAAAAAAAAAACAAATGCTACAAAGTCTAAAATATTTGAAAAAGTGCAATTATAAGTTTATGACTGTGGTTTCAAATGTCTGGATTATCGAATTCAATAATTTGAAGCCTTTTACCGTCGTCTCTCATCCTCGTTATGGCTCGTTGCATTAAATTACGCTATTAAGACGCCGGGTAATGTTATCCTGCTTCTTCTTTAATAAATATTTTCCACTGATTCTATTTATCCTTCCATTTTGTATATGAAAATTATTTTTCCCGCATATAAAGTTAAATTCTAATTATGAGCTTATTGCCGCCGACACGACGCCTTTTATTATAACCAGCAGGAAGTTTTGAAAGTCGTAAGGGAATGTATTTTCTAGGTCCAATAATTATAATATTTAATTTGGAACTCCAGGCATTTGTAATCAGGCGCCGTCAGCGAGGATTTTATTTTACCGTACGGTTCTTTGATTGATCGCTCTTTTTTTTTGTCTTTTTTTTTTGGGAGAAGGTGAATCTGATAAATAATACGACTTTTTGCGACGGTGCTTTCACCAATTACAGGGGGATTGTGGAGCCACTCGGAGCAGTACAAGCTTTTACAGTCTGATTGGGTAATGGGAATTTTCTTTGCTGTATATCAGTCTTAAGGAACTTGATTCTGACAGTGTTACTTATGACTAGCATGGAGGAAATGGAAGAGGGAAGAATACCGGCGGGAGATGATTAATCCTGACAAGTTATGGGTCCATAAAAAGAAAGACAAAGAAATGGAAATGAATAGCTGGAAAACACACGAGATCACTGGGCCCATTTGCATGTTTTACAGATCTGTTAAACAGCGCCCATCAACATCTAGAAGCCCTAATAAGACCTCAATCTGCGCCTGATTCGCTTTTTTATTTTTTTCTGTTTTTAATTGGAACTATTGCTTCTTAGATAGAAATTCTGCACCTTTTGAGCCGCTATACAAGAGCGACATATGGAGCCACTATACAAGAGCGACATATGGAGCCGCTATTCAAGGGCGACATATGGAGCCACCATACAAGAGCGACATATGGAGCCACTATACAAGAGCGACATATGGAGCCACTATACAAGGGCGACATATGGAGCCACCATACAAGAGCGACATATGGAGCCAACATACAAGCGCGACATATGGAGCAACCATCCAAGGGTGACATATGGAGCCACTATACAAGAGCGACATATGGAGCCACTATACAAGAGCGACATATGGAGCCACTATACAAGAGCGACATATGGAGCCACTATACAAGAGCGACATATGGAGCCCCTATACAAGAGCGACATATGGAGCCCCTATACAAGAGCGACATATGGAGCCCCTATACAAGGGCGACACATGGAGCCACTATACAAGAGCGACATATGGAGCCACTATACAAGGGCGACATATGGAGCCACTATACAAGGGCGACATATGGAGCCACTATACAAGGGCAACATATGGAGCCACTATACAAGAGCGACATATGGAGCCACTATACAAGAGCGACATATGGAGCCACGATACTACAGAACCAAATAGATCCAACATAGTACAGTGGTATATGGAGGCACCATACTACAGCATCATATAGCACCATTGTACTACAGAACCACATAATTCCACTATATTACAGTGGTATAAGGATGCACTATACTACAGCGCCATATAGAGCCACTACAGTACAGAACCAAATAGATCCACTACATTATGGCGGTATAAGGAAGCACCATACTACAGCGCCATATAGAGCCACTACAGTACAGAACCAAATATATCCACTACATTATGGCAGTATAAGGAGTCACCATACTACAGTACCATATGGAGCCACTACAGTACAGAACCAAATAGATCCACTATATTATGACGGTATAAGGAGGCACCATACTACAGCACCATATGGAGCCACTATAGTACAAAACTTTAAAGAGGCACCATACTACAGCACCATATGGAGCCACTATAGTACAACACTTTAAGGAGGCACCATACTACAACGCTATATGGAGCCACTATAGTACACCACTTTAAGGAGGCACCATACTACAACGCCATATGGAGTCACTATAGTACAACACTTTAAGGAGGCACCATACTACAACGCTATATGGAGCCACTATAGTACACCACTTTAAGGAGGCACCATACTACAGCGCCATATGGAGCCACTATACTACAGAACCAAATAGATCCACCATACTAAAGCATCATTTGGAGCCATTATACTAAGCACTATAAGTAGGCACCATACTACAATGCTACATCGAGCCACTATAATACAGCACCATATGGAGCTAGTATACTACAGCAAAAAAAATAAATTACAGAAAAATGTGACATTATTTACTTGTAAACCCAAACTCAAGGCCATGCTTCTAGCTTAATGGCTGGACAATGAACTATTTCTAGCAGGAGGCAAATACAAGCCCCAGTGCTACCTGGGAGAAATATCACAGGTGCAGTTCACTGATGAGCAGTAGCTCACACACCCATCCGCTAGGTGAGCAGCTGCCTAGTAATAAAAACTGCACATTGGATAAGAACCAGTTCACACTAGGATGCAATAAAGCCACAATATAACACAGTGGAGATCGCACAAATGCAATAAACAACCACTCGTGTCCATGAGGCGGTGATTGTTAGTATTACAATTGCAGATAGCGAAGGCATATAAAGGGGCCAATTATACGGTTATGTGTGGTGCATCATGTTAGCTTATACCCAATTGATGACGCCCTTACTATAAGATTGAGTAGGTTGTCTACTATATTTCAAGTGTCAAATACAGAATATAGACATCCCCGGCCAGGCTCAGACTGGCCCACAGGGGAACAAGGGAAGCACTGGTGGGCCGCTTAGTATGGTAGACCTGGAATCCTCAGAAGAACCAAAAAAACAGAGAAAGAGAGGCAAAAAGCAGGAGACAGGGTATTGGAGGCAGGTACAGTAATTTACAGTAGCTGTAGGGTGGGCCCCTAAAATAAACTCCACTGGTGGGCCAGAAACTGCTCAACTGGTGGCCCCTAGAATCAACTCCACTGGTGGGCCCAGAAACAGTTGGTGGACCCCTATACTTAACTCCAGCCGTGGGCCCTAGACACCCCATCCCAACACTGCCCCCTGCTCCCCACTGGGAAAGCAATCAGTAGCCTACTGGTCAGACAGGAAAAAGAAAGTGCAGCATACATTTGGCTGGTAGGCACCCAATTGGTTTCCCGATTGTCCCTCAGGCTACCAATTTGGCGAAACTTGGGTTGGGCCGAATTTTCCTGACCTGAATCCAAAGTGAAGATGTGAGGCAAATGCAAATGTCTGCTTCTATTATATGGATTTATTTACTTTTTATTTTTATTATTTTTTGGGGGTTTTGTGTTGTTATTTGTTTGTGCACAGCAAGAAGTGTTCCGTGTTATCTTACCCCGTTGTGATTCTTCATGCATACACAAGCGGCCATTAATCTTTTACATCTATCAGTATTTTTAATTAAGTCTTACCAAGTATTTCCATCAGCCCAAACAAATCTGGAGGTTTATCACTGTTTGTTTTCTGAGGGACGTTATCTAAATCATGCACCAACTTCATGGCAATCAGGAACCCCGAAAAACTTCAGAACTTTAAAGCCATGAATTGGGACCAGAATGGTGTCCAGAGAATTAACATATGAGCAATCCTAAGAGATGGAGGGTGTCAGCACTATAGTCCCCCAGGTGTGATAGCGTCAGTAAGCTGCAGTAAGCCGCCGCTTGCCAGTAACCTTGCACATTTTACTCATTTAATTTGCATTTTACAGTATAAGCTGTGACTACAACGAATTAAGTCATCATATTGATTCTTCAGCTATAAATACGAGGCTCCAGCCCACACAAGGAGCAAAGTGTTTGTATATATATTTACATCTGTCCTTTTATTTATTTCAGCCGACTGCTATTTCTACATATAATAATGACTTTTGTATATTTATGATTTATTTAGTCAATTCCTATTTTAATCTAAGAACCAAGTGAATCATACCTATGTAAAAGATGAATACGTTTCATTCTGCTGATCTATCCTCATCAGCTCCTCTTTATCACTTTGCTCTTCTTCTTTGTCCTCTTTGCCTCTTTCTTCTCTTTCCTCTTCCTCGTGTTCCCCTTTTTACACTTTCCTTATCTCTTCTTTTTCTCATTTCTTCTTCTCTATCATTTTTCTTTTGTTTCTTTTTCCACTTGATACTTGGACTTTTCAGCAGAATTTACCCCATAAACCTCTCCCACCATCGTTTTTTGAAAATTTATTTTCCATTAGTCCCAAAAGTTAAAAATATAAAAATTGTATGATTGTCAATTGAAACTAAAAGTCTCCATTAGGTAACTAGCCCCATTTAAGGTGGAAAACAAGAATCAACTCATGGGGGGGCCCAAGAATAATTTACCCAAGAATTAAACTCCCTGGTGAGAAGCCCAAGAAAACCCACTGAGGGCCCCAAGGAAAAAACTCATGGTGGCTCCAAAAAATCATCCTCCACTTTTGGGACCAAAATAATCCATGGGGGGTGGGACGCAAAAAATCATCTCCCGGTGGACCCCAAAAGGGAATCTTCTAATGGTGGGAAGCAAAAAACCCCAATAGTGTTCCCAAAGGGGAAATCAATCCTTTTGGGGTTTCCAAAAATCAATCCACGGTGGGTCCAAGGAATCAACTCCCTGGGGGGTCCCAGGAATCAACTCCAGGGTGGGGCCCCAAAATCAACTCACTGGTGGGTCCCAGGAATAAATTTCACGGTGGGCCGGAAAAACTCCACGGGGGGGCCCCGGGAAATTTCCCCTCCATTCTTGGGTCCCAAAATAAAACTTCACTGGGGGGCCCCAGGAATCAACTCCACTGGGGGGTCCCGGGAATCAACCCCTGGGGGGTCCCAGAATAAACCCACGGTGGGCCCCCCAGGAAAATCCCAAACTTCACTGGGGGGCCCCAAGAATCAATCCACTGGGGGCCCCAAGAATCAACCCCACTGGGGTCCCAGGAATCAACCCCATGGTCCCCCCAAAACCATCCTTATGGTGGCCCCAAGAATCAGCTCCATGGTGGGCCGCAAGAACAACTAAAGTTTATTTTTTTTTTCCATTTTCACTTAAATTTTTTTCAGCAAATTTTCCCCAAAAAACCCTTTTTCCACCATTGTTTTTGAAATTATGCATCTATTAGTCATTATACTTTATAAAAACATATGATTGTTAAAAATTGAAATCTTAAGTTTCCTCACGCACCTAACCATTTAGGTAGCAATAAAAGGGGCCCCCAAGCATGGACAAGTCCTCCCCTTTGTGATCCCCCAAATGGCTGCACAAAATTGGCAACTCGCGGCCATAGGTGGTTGCATTGGAGGTAGGAGTGTTGGCTGCCCCCGGGGCTTCACTATTTTGAGGCCAACCAAAGTGTTGATCAGGTGGACCCCTACAGGGGAGAAAGGAAACCACAGGGGACCTTGGTGGGGAAGCCCTTTTCAGAGAAAAAGGCAGAGAGAAAGAGAAAGAAAGCAAAATGCAAAGTCCAAGCATTATGTGCAGTCTTGTAAAAGTACTTAAGGGGCCAAGAATCAACTCCACTGGTGGGACCCAAGAATCAACTCCACTAGTTGGCCCTAGGAAGTAAATTCCACTGGTGAGCACCAAGAATCAACTCCACTGTTGGGTCTCAAGAATCAACTCCGCTCATGGGCTCAAAGAATCAATTCCACTCGTGGGCCCCAAGAATCAACTTTACTGGATGTCCTCAAGGATCAATTTTTGGTGGCCACGGAAACATCTCCATGGTTTGGGGTCCAAGAACAAAAACCCCCCGTGGGGTTCCAAAATCAACTCCACTGGGGGGTTCCCAAAAATCCCCCCTGGTGGGGCCCCCAAAAATTAATCGATGGGGTCCCCCAAAAACAAATTAAATGGGGGCCCAAGGTCAATTTCAACCGGGGGCCCAGGATCAACTCCACTGGTGGGCCCCAAGAATTAAATCCCCTGGTTGGCCTAAAGAATCAACTCCACTGGTGGGCTCCGATAATCAACTCCACTGGTGGACCCCAAGAATCATCTTCATTGGTAGTAAGCAACAATCAACTCTACTGGTGGGGCCCAAGAATCAGACTTACTGGTGGTCCCCAAGAATCAGTTCCCCTAGTGGCCCCCCAAAAATCAAAACCCCCTGGTGGGCCCCCAAAATAGCTCACGGTGGCCCCCAAAAATCAACTCCCTGGTGAGCCCAAGAATCAACTCCACTGTGGGCCCCAAGAATCAATCCCGGGGGCCCCAAGAATTATCCTTATTGGTGGGCACCAAGAAACAACTTCACTGTTGAGTCCCAAGAATCAGCTTTACTGGTGGGCCTCAGACACCCCAGTTTGTCACTGGTCTTGATCAGCCTCCATTCCATTGGTGCCTAAAACGACATCCACAGGCTGTTCAAAAACTGTGTATGTGCAGGCCATTTGCCCTTTTATGGATAAAATAATCAAATTCATCATATCGCCCAGCCAGAAGGTTGGGTTATACAGGTGTGTGCTTAAAGGGAAGTGAAAAGTTGAAGAACAATGTGCCATCTATCAGTAGAGTCCCAAAACCCCAAAAGTCCAAAATCCAGGTCACCAAATTGGGACCCAGGCCTTTAGATTCCTCAGTATCTCATGGGTTTTAAACCTAAGCCAGGGTTTTTTTTTTTTCTACAGCTACATTATCATTCAGCCCCTATCATTTATGCAAAACCCCAGGTGCCTGCTCCCGTCCCTACTTTTAGGGGGAAGGAGCAGGTCACCGATAAGAAGTCAGCATTGCTCCACTATATCAGAGATAATCAGATTCGGTCTAAAGAGTGGCCTGGACTGTTGCTCATGCTTTACACTGCAGCTTCACTTGTTCAGATTGCCTTCTCTATACACCCAAGCCTATTCCTAACTCAGCAGGAAGCTACTGCTTATTTCCAATTCAGTAAGGATATAATGGGCAAATCTAAAAAAATAATCCTTGGTGGGAATGGTTACAGGGAACTGTAATATATACCCAAGAAATGAGCCTAAAAGAGGGGTTTTGGAAACTTCTTTTGGGAAAAAACTGCACTCTTTTGGTTTTCTTTTCTTAGACGTTCCCCCCTTCATGAAATCCTCCCCTTGGCTGAAGGGTTTGTTACAATCAGAACTTTTAAGGGGTATACATTTTAGTAAAAAAATACATCTATAGAAGGAAGGAATAATAAGAGGAAGAAGAAAAAGAAGAAAAAAATAAGAAGAAAATAAGTGAAAGGGGTAGGGTGGATTCGTGGCCCCCGCTAGTGTTGGTGTAAGCCACGTCAGGGAGCGGGTCTAAGTAGCCCCGGTTTTCCCCCAGAGCCTGCCGCAAAGGGGATGGATTGCTGCGGCGTGGGGTACCAGGTTTTTTCCTGACTGATTGAGCGTGGGGCCGGGGGTACGCGTGGTAAAATCGTAATCCGAAGGCGTATCGGGACAGGCAGAAGGTCGGGCAGGGGGCAGGGGTTTCGTGGTCAGAGACAGGCAGACGGTCAGGGGGCGGCAAACAGGCAAGGTCGGGAAAAGAAACAAACGGACTGGTCACGGGCGATCAGAACAAAACCTAAATATCTCAAAACTAATGGAGCACCCCAACGAACTGGCAAGGTGTGTTGGGGCTGTCCCTTTAAAATAGGCCCAGCCCCCAGCAAAAACCAATTAGGGGGCCTGGCCCTTAAATCCGCCCAGCCGCGCGGCGCGCCAGGGACAGGGCACGCCGGGCGGCGGAAAGACAGGGGCAGTTCACCGGAGCGTGGGGTAAATGCCGGGCCGGGCGCAGGGAGATGGGCGCGGGGGCCCGGGACCCCGCGCTTTAAACCCGGGGCGCAGGGGATGGGGCGGGGAGCCGTGGCACCGCGCTGAGACCCGGGAGCAGGGGAGATGGGGGGGGCAGCCGGGCACCCGTCCGGAGGGTGAGGCAGAGGGGGGAAACCCCGGGGCGTGGTGCCCGCGGCCCCCATGACAATAAAAAGAAAAGAATGAAAAGAAGAAAATTAATAAATGTAGTGAAAAATAAAATTAAAAATAAAAATAATAATAATAATAAAAAGTGAAAAATAAAAATAATATTTTATTTAATTTAAAATTTTAAATAAGTAGATGCAAAAAATAATAAAAAGTTAAAAAAATTATAATAAAATAATTAGAAAAAGAATCAAAACAATAAAATAATAATAATAATAAAAATGATAATATGAAGAAAGTGTAGAAGAAAAATAATGCTGATGAAGATGATAATAATAATATATGAAGAAAAAGTAGATGAAAAAAATAAATAATAAAATAAAAAAATAATAATGATTATAAGAAGAACGAAAAGAAGAAAATAATAATATGAAAAGAATGTTGAAGAAAAATAATGCTGATGAAGATGATGATAATAATAATATGAAGAAAAAGTAGATGGAAAAAATAAGAATAAAAAATAAATAATAAAATAAATAATAATAATAATAATATGAAGAAAGTGTAGAAGAACAATAATTCTGATGATGATGATAATAATAATAATAATAATAATAATAATAATATGAAGAAAAAGTAGATGAAAAAATAAGAATAAAAAAATAATAATAATATGAAGAAAAAGTAGATGAAAAAATAAGAATAAAAAAGTAAATAATAAAATAATAATAATAAGAACGAAAAGAAGAAAATAATAATAATATGAAAAGAATGTTGAAGAAAAATAATGATGATGATAATAATATTTAGAAGATGTAGAAGAAAATTAAAAAGAAGAATAAGAAGAGGAAGTAAAATAGATGATGATGACAATAATAATGATGAAAAATAGAAGTAAAAATATTTTTTAGATTACAATTTTTACACTTTTTTAAATAAATCTAAATATTTATAAAGAAATACAAGTATAATGTATAAAGACTTGTTCCAATGCTTATTATGTCATGTAATGATAATGTGCAGGGCAAGTTAATGAGGTTGTTAGGATCATTTCACCTTGTCCCGCTCCCACTCACCACGTCAATAAATGTCACATATCCATTACTCTAACTGTGCGTATCCTACAATCCCTCCTGGGGATATATGACAAGAGGACACTAGTGCTGCTTCATGTAATTATGTTATATCTGATCTTTGGAAGATTGTATCCTACAGGCTGGCGTTGTGGATACAATGTTATTAATACCCAGCGTGGCATCATTGTGGCATCTCGCAGTCGTCGCTTTGCATTCTTGTGCATGGGCTTTGGGTTGAGTCTGAATATAACAAATTGGCTTTGTGCTCTGCATGTCTGAGCAAATTACACAAAATCATCAGGCAGCAGTAATTATACAGGGAAATCTCTGTGGAGTTCTAGAGCTTAATAAATAACTTTGTGCAAAGCGAAAAACTAATTATCTGCTGATAAAATCGTAGTTAGCCCGTCTCAGCCTTACTGACTTCATCTGTAATGACCAAGAACAGCTAAAATCTCACTCTACAGACAGTACAACCTTCATGGAGAGAGGGACGGGGGACCAAGACAATGTATGGGAAGCTCTGAGGACGGACACGGAGGGCTGTACTTATTTGGACTGGCGTTTTGAGAAGCATCATGGGAGTGGCTGCTGCAAATGTATTAAAAGGTGCACCCCTCTTAAAAAAAAATTAGAGCATTTAGGATTCATTAAGTCAGAAAATTAAATCTACAGCTTAAATTTACTTGAAATATTGTACCTTTTTTTCAACTTCATAAATTTGGCCTAGACCCAGAGGCGTAACTTAAAGCTTCTGGGCCCCAATGCAAAATCTATACGAGGACCCCCAAATACCATGACATTTATAATACTGGTGGAGAGGGACCTCTGGGCCCCTCAGGCTCTTGGGCCCGGTAGCGGATACTTCCTCTGCACCTCCTATAGCTGTGCCCCTGCCTAGACGACACTCATTGCATTGTGATCACACCCAATTTCCCATGTCCTTTCCACACTTTTAACAATCGGGGTGTGAAAAGAGAAATTTTCCAAAGTTTTGATTCAAATGGGGATTTGTAATATATTTTCCACAGTTACTATAGAAGAATGACACAAATACATGGAACAATGTGGCCCCCATTGTCCACTGTCCACATGGTCAGAAAATGTTGCTCAGTAAATTCTGCATGGCTCTTGCCAAATTTGGCACAATTTGGACTTTAGGTCAGAAAATAGAATCTGTTCAAAGCAAGTGTAGATTTGCTTCAAAATGTCCTGCATGTTTTAGCTATTATTGTCTTTAGCTTAAAAGCCACGCTGACTCCTTAGAGACTATGCTTATTTTAATGTCACCTCCTGATCCTAAGAAGGGAGGCATAAAAATGGAAATTATGGTGCAGTTTTGGCATGATTAATTATTGTTGACAATTGTTGGCACAAGTTATGATAGTGTCATGATCATGCCTGACAGAACCTCAGCTTTGGGCTCTGCTCGCCGGCCACGGCCGTTGCGACGGAGACCCTGGTTTCTTACATGAGGTTTTGAATTGTATTCACTAGTGTAACTGTGTTCTCCCTGATTTTGCTTGATTGATTCCTTGGCCCACCGCACGGCCAGGATTACTCCAGCTTCTCTTGAGTAATTAGTTCTCTCCTTTTGATGGACCAACCTTCTGTTCCTATCTGGTCCTTGTTTATCTTTCATCTACGGCCTCATTTCTGCCATTCCTTGATTCACCTATTTTAAAGGTTCATTTCACTTCCATCTTTGCTGCTATAGAGGCTTTTGCTTATAGCTAACCCTTCCCTTTGCATTTTTATGAGTTTGACACTGCTGTTCTCCTGATATTCTCTCGTTTCCTAGTGATTTTGTACTGCTGCGGCGACCGGTATTGACCTTTGCCTTTGATATGTTTATCATCTTTGTCTCACGTTCTTTGTAACCTCGCTGCTGTATGTTGCTGACTTTGGACCCGTCCAACTACGCTTATTGTTTCTGTGTATGGATTTGTGCCTGTGCACCTTGTATATCAGTTTGCCGCAGCCATGTCAGTCTTCCGGTTGTGGCCGCGATGGCTATTAGGAGTCGGTTCCCAAAAGGCAGGTGATAGGGGCTCGGGATCGAGACAATTCAGAGTGCAGGCCACTTGTTGTTGTGTGTTGTATGTGTTGTGTGTGTTGTGTATCCCTGTACCTGGTCGTCCTTGACAGAGATGTGTAGTTATGATTAGGTGGTAGATAGGTTAGGTAGATAGATAGATAGATAGATATGAGATGATAGGATGGATATGGGATAGATAGATATGATGATAGATAGATATGAGTATAGATAGATAGATAGAGATATGGTGAGAGGAGTAGATAGATGTGATTGAGAGTATGTGGATAGTGTTAGATAGATATGGGATTATGTGTTTTTTTTTTTTTTTGTTTGTTTTTTTTTGTTTTTTTTTGTTGTTTTGTGTTTTGTTTTTGTTGTTTGTGTTTTTTTTTTGTGTTGTTTTTTTTTTTTTTGTGTGTGTGTGTTGTTATTTGTGTTTGTGTGTTTTGTGTTGATGTAGTATGATAGATTGGATAGTATTTTAGATATGGGGATAGTTAGATATGAGATAGATAGATATTTGGATTGTGAGAGTTATTGAGAGTGTTAGATAGATAATTGATGACAGTAAAGACCACACGGTCTTCTAGTTGACCCTTATGTTAATTATTTTCTATTTTTATCTTAGGATAGATATGGCTTATACTAGGATGTGGTTTACAATGCTACTTACCAGAGAGATTGTGTGCTGCACTCCACAACTGTTGGATGTTGGTTTAAAGAGTCACGCCTTGATCAGCCTCCACACCAACTATCAGCCCAAATAAATAAATTAGATAGAAGATGAAAATTTTGTGAAGCTGTTGTTCTCTGTAAATACTTGTCATTAGTATATCCAGTGCGCGGTGTTTCTTCGCTAGTTTTTAGTAGAGGGTGACGCAGGGGTATAGAGCTTTGTCTCAACTTGGATTAAACTAGGATGATCTCCTCTATCAAATCTGTTGGGAGATACCAATCTGTACAGGGGAGCTGAGGGCATAGCGGCTTAATTAGGTCACTCTGAGTCTCTCACTGCATACAGTACAGCAGGCACGCACACTAGGCTATGCCATACACTGTGTACGAGTGGTCCGCAGCACTAGCCCGGGCTGCGGGCGCACTCGTGTGCAGCCCGTCAGGGTCCCGGCGGGCAACCTGGTCGATCTCACAGGGTCGGGGTCCCGGTCTTCCCCCTACCTGTCTGCGCTCCCGCGTCCTCACCGTCCTCATGCGCGCCGGCCGGTATGCGCATGCCCGCTCTCGGGGATTAAAGGGCCAGTACGCCCATTATTGGAAAAGGCTGCAGGTGACCCTATTTAACCTACTTCTTCCGGGTCACTTAGCGATCTTTAGTGCCGTATCTGCCTTTAGAGGGAATAGCGCCTTTTGCCTCCTTGCCTGTCTTACTGTGTACGAACCTTTACGCTCCTGCTTCTCGACCACGAACTTTGCCGTCTGTCCTGACCTCCTGCCTGTCCCCGACGTCGCCTACGTCTCATCGATTTTGTACCACAACTGCTTGGCTGCCACCGCAAGCAAGTCACGCCAGTTTGGGGCGACCTTGGTAGTTGTCTTCGCTGCAGCTGAAGTGCCATTCCATGCGCTTTGCCGGCGTGGCTCCGGTGAAATGCGGGTTTCTAGTGTAGGAGTTCCGCCACCTGGTTAATCTTGGTTCTTTGTGTGTCCTGTTCGCTTGCTTGGTGTTTTGTTCCAGTTGGATTCCACTAGCCAGTCTTCTGTGTACAAGTAATGATTGCCGGCCGATTTGGATATCGCTGTAAGGTACCTTTTAGCCTCGGTGAGTTCCGTGTATGTCTGCACGCGATATGTGTGGTACTCTCAGCAGTGTCGCATAACAACTGTCGCGCAACATGCCCTGCAGCTGAGGTGACCAGTGGTTCCAGTCCATGATGCAGCAGTCTGGTTATGTGTGTACAGCCGTCCGTATTCTTCCGTCTGTTCCTGTGGGAGCGCGAGCCTCCGCCTGTTGTACCAGGGGACTTCTAGGCTGACTGGTTTACCCTAACTGACTCGCTCGGACTGTAGGTTTTTTGAAGGGGACTCTAGAACTGTGGTCAGGTTGATTTCATTATCCTGTTGCTCTATTGTTGTCACATTGAGTGTATGTGGCTGGTCAATTCCGCCATTGGGAATGTGATCGCTGAGGTGGCCTTTTGCGTGGTGTCTGGTTGCTAGTACGGGAGTGTGTACTCTTACAGCTTGGGGCCACCGCCTGCTCGTTTGTGTGATTCCGTGGGCAATTCCGCTTGGTGGTATTCGACTGGGAGTTCCTGTATCTGGCGTTCTCTCTTTCGCGTGTAAGTTCCGAGTCATTGTGTTGTCTTGCGTGACATGAGGTCGCCGGCATTGGGATCCGTCTGGATAGTATGACGTTGCTTAGAATCCTTCACCGAGGTTGACTCGCGCCTTCCGGTCGGGTGAGCTACGCAGTTCGTTTTCTGACCTGGTGTCAGAGTGAAGAATGATCCTGGAACAGCGGCCGCTCTCTATGTTGTTTTAGCCGTCTTTCGCGTAATAAAAGGGTGCTTGTATCCGGCAGAGTTTAAAGTGGATCGCCCTAGTGGGGTTAGTATGAGTTGCCCGTCGCATCGCTTGCACTAAGCGATCTGATCGTGACCTAGTTGCACTTGTGAGTCGAGGTTGTAGACTTGCGTTTTTTGCGTAGCGCGCACAGAGGATTACTGTACGCGCCAGGAACGTGATCTTGCCCGACCAGACGCGTTTGCGACACTCTAGACCGCGCTCGTGTGTTTCCAAAGAGCCTACAGATGGCTGCTCTTTCCTCTCCAGAGCAGGTGCAAGATGACCCTATGCAGGTTGGACCGGGCAGAATGTCTGATTCATGAAGTGCAGAGCTTGTCGCGCCGTCTTGGCGGAGAATAATTGTGCCGTTGACTGGTTGTGCCGAGCACGGTATCTACTTGTTCGCAATGTGCGTGTCGCCCACTATGGGCAGTGGATAGAACGTGCCCGCTCTCTTATGGTTGATTGTTGTGTTGGAGTAGGTCGTCTGCCTAGGTGTGTTGCATATGCGACGCTGCCTTTTTCACAGTCGTCTTACTATCGGAGGTTGTGGTCTCGTCTGGTTAACGGACTCGTTTTTTCGGGTGCCCGCCTTTACTAGACTTTGGTATCTCGAGCGGGAACTTTTATGTCACGCCACCCTGGTGTCCCAGTATGCCTGTCCGATGGTGCCTTAGCGTTCCTGGTTGTTTTTTCTGGGGGGGGGGGGGGGGGGGGGGGGAAGGGGGGGAGGGGCGGGGCGGGGGGGGGCGGCGGGGGCCTGGTGCGGGGGGGGTGGAGCACAATTACTAACCAAGTGCGGGAGGAAAAATTCAACAATATGGGAGGGATGGGGGGTCGGGGGGGGTAAGGGAGGCGTCGAAGAAGGAGGGGGGCGTGGGAGTGGGAGGGGGAGTGGGAGAATGGGGCAGGGGGGGCGTGGGGGGGGTGGGGGGGTGGGGGTGCGGGGGGGGTGGTGGGGGGGGGGGGGGTGGCCGGGGTGGCGTCAAGTGAGGGGGGGGGGTCGGGTAGAGGGGGGGGGGGGGGGGCGCGGGGCCGCTGGCTGTGTTTGGTCGTTCCTACACACCCCCCCTGGAGAAGAACCTTGGTGATATCCTCCCGTGAGTTGGTGAGCTCCTTAGTGAGGCCGATTCGGTACACGTGAACAAGCCATTTTACCCTCCACGAGGGCCTTACACAGGAGGAGATCACCTTTTACGTCCTCCCTCGGTTCGTCCTCAGCGGTCCTCTTGGGCTTCTGTGCTGCAGCTCAATGCCCCCGACCACTAGTACTGGAGAACCGCGGGGTGGTTCTGCGCTGGGTTCCGACTGCAAGAGTCGCATGTCTCTCCAGTTCCGCGGCCTCAGTCCGGGCCATTCCTCACCTCACCGGATTTACAGGTTCCTGCCAGGGTCTTCCCGCTGAATACCGGGATCTACGCGGACGTCTTTTCGGAGAAAAAGGCCAAAACCATTCGCCTCATCTCCCCTATGACTGTCCCATCTGACATCCTTCTGGACAGTCATCCTTGGGGTAGAGTTTACCCGTTGTCTAGACCAGAGGACTCAGGCCGTGTCGGAATATATCCGTGAGAACCTGCAATAATGGTTTTATACGCAAAGTCTCATCAACCATCCGGAGTGGTTTTTTCTTGTCCGAAGATGGACGTTCTCTCCGTCCTTGCATCGACATCCTGGCCTGAACCAGATTACCATGAAAAACCAGTATCGTTGACCACTAATTACAGAACTCTTTGACCGTCTACAGGGAGCCAAGGTTTTCTCCAAAATTGGACCTGCGCGGGGCATACAACTCATCAGGATCCGTGAGCGGAGTATGAGTGGAAGACGGCGTTTAATACCCGCGATGGTCACTTTGAGTATCTAGTAATGCCATCTCGGTTGTGCATTGCTCCTGCGTCTTTAGGAGTTCGTAAGATGACGTCTATCAGGGACTTGCCTCTACACGTGTGTCATCGTATACCTGGCAATACATTTGGTGTGTTTGCTTCCGTGACTCCAGACCGACGCCATCTATCACAAGTTGCGCCTAGTCTGCAACCCCTTCGTCGTAGCAAACACGCTCTGTAGCGCGCAGAATTAGCGAAATCTGCGTGTGTTCGCCATCAATCCAGTCTGCCTTTCCTCGGTTACATCGTCTCCGACCGAGGCCTGCAAATTGGACCCCACTAATGCTGTCTTGCTATCGCCTGCAATGGCAACGGATCCTGTTGGAGTGCGTGAGCATAGACAATATCGTTGTTTGGTGTGATTTCGCCAATTACATCGGTCAGGTGTTGTGTATTCCCACTTCTCTAACTTTGTGGATGGCTCTATTGTGGCTCTCACCTGGAAGAAAGCAAAATCCCAAATTGTTGGCCACCAGCGTGTCGATAGGGCCGTTCTCGTGTACTTTTGAGTGAGTCAGCCGCTTTGCTTCCGCACCTATTTTGTCAGTCTGCCCTTGACCCTGAGAAGCCTTTCGTCTGAGGTTGGATGCGTCTTTGTTCGGTGGGTGTGGGAGCTGTCTTAGTCATGAGGGGTCGTCAAGGGGAAAACCGCGCAGACCCTGGTGTTGTTTCTTCTCCATGACCTTCTCGTCCGGTGTTGTAGAGGAATCTATTGCTAATTGGTGTGCTGAGAATTAGTGCTGCTAGTCAGAGATGGCGCCTGGAGGTATGTTGGCCGGATCCTATGGAGGGTAGCTCGTCATCCTTTTGATGGGTATATACGGATCACAAAAAAACCGTCAGTATACTCAGAAGTCGGCCCAGCGCCTCAATCTATCGGCAATGCACTGGTTGCTCTTGTGTTTTTTTTCAAGATTTAAGACGTTCTCCGGTCGCCATTTGTTCGCCCAGCCGAGAGTGAAAGAACATCAGGGCAGATGCTCTCTTTGCGCATCTGTGACACCATCACTGGAGAGAGCGGCTGCCCCAACAGTGACTGTATCCTCCGGAACGCCTGATCCAGTGCAGCGTCGTGGTCCTTATTCTTGTAGATTACCCCTGGCAGGATCGCTACGTTCGGCATGCTGGCAGGAGTGATGATGATGATTGTGTGACGTGTTGCTTCTTGTTGACTGGCGACATCTGGGGCCCGAAGTATCGTTCCAATGTTGAGTTCTCTCGGTTTGTCTACTGGGTGGCAGGGATGGCGAAAGTATACTGAGAAGGTGATTGTGTGTGGATGCTGGTGCTACTTGTCGGAATAAGGTGCCCCGCCATTGGCCCTCGTGGGCTGGCTGCGACCCCTGCACATTACGGCCCGTTACTCCATGTCCCATGTGGCCGATGGATTTCATCGACCGACCTTCCTATCCTATTCAGTAACACCGTGATTTGGGTCTTACGGAGTTAGGTGTTTTCTAAGATGTCGCACTTCGTCCACTGTTGGGCTACGCCTACGCACCACGTCTTGCTCCCTTTTCTTTATTCACGTGTTCCGCCTGCAGTGGTGTGAGGTCCCAGCACAATCGTTTCTGTTGTCGTGGGGGTGCAGTTGTGTTGCGATGTTGTCTGCGCGTCGTGTGTCTTGGGCTACCTGGAGTTGCAGAGGTGAAGTTAGACTTCTCTTCGTCGTACCATCAACAATCCTTAACGGCCGTGTAGGAGAGTTTCGCAACCAGATCTGGGCATGTACGCTTACGTCATTTTTGTTCTGCCCGTGCAGGATGTATTGGGCCAACCCTCCTAGACCCTGTGGTTCCGACATTTTCCTACAAGTCGTTTGTGACTCAGGGGTTTCAGGGTGACGTTCTCCTTTCGCGCTTTTATTTGTATGTAAGGCGGCATCGCCCCGCCCAGTTCTCCCTCTGCCTCCTCCCCCTTTCCTTTTCACTTTTCCCCCCTGCTTTTCCGCTCTCGAGGTGCCCTCTGTAGATGCCTTGGTCACGATTAGTCTGCATTTCGGGTAGCAGATCGTGCGTGGTCCTGCGCGTGTGCAGCCCGTATGAATGCCCAGGGCGGACAGAAATGAGGAGACCAGCCTCCAACTCTTTACCCTCTGGCTGACAAATTCTGGCTGTGCCCGCCGAATGATGTCAGGTATAAAAATCCAGTACAGAGCTGGGGTCCACGCTTCCTTGGCCTCTTTGTGAAATTTCCCAGAGCCGTATTAATACGCAGTGAGCGTGTATAAGCTGCCGACTCCCATCCACCATGCTGTATCGCGCGAAATTCTTTTCACGTTATCACACCGGAAGCCTGTGTCGTGTTGAACTGGTTCTCCAAGAAAAGTTGTCCCTCCCTCTCCTGAGTCTGTAGCCTCGCGCCAACATATTGCGGTCGAAAGAGATCTTGGCTATGAAGTCGGTTAGGGGTAGAAACAGGGCAATTCTGGTTGATTGGGGGGATTCGTCCGGAGGAGAGAGTGTCATTGGGGCCTGTGGTGAGGAATATCCTGGACCGCGGTCTCGTGTTGAGGTTCCTCCGAACAGAGAAGAGGGGAGGGTCTTGTGTGGGGGGGGGGTACTGTGTCACGTGAGTGGGTTCCCGGTGTCCCATCGCCCGGGCTGTGGGCGCCACTCGTGCTGCCGCCGTCAGGTCCTGCGGCAACTGGCCGTTGTTCCCAGTGGTCGGGTCTCCGGCGTTCCCCCTTAGTCCTGCTGCGCTCCCGGTTCCTCCCGTCATCCTGGTGTCGCTCGTGTTGGTATGCGCTTGTGCCCGCGCCTTAGGCGCGAGCGCGCTGCGACGGCTCTCGGGGATTAAAGGGGCAGTACACGGGCCCCCCCATTATTGGTAAAAGTGGTGGAGGTGACCCTGTATTTAACCTCTTCCTTCCGGGTGTCACCTTTGTTAAGTCCGATGCTTTAGTTTGGTGTGTATGCCATGTTATGTTTGAAAGCGTCTTCTGCCTCATAGCCTGTCTTGTCGCTGTGTAGTCGAGACCTTCTCACGCTCATGCTCTCGACACGAACCTATGTCCGACTGTCCTGACCTCCTGCGCGTCCCGTCGACGTTCGGGACTACGTCACACGATTTTGTACTATGCATGGCCGATGGCTGCGTGTGAGCGCAAGCAAGTCTACGAATCCAGGGGGCGACTTGTGTAGTTATCCGCTTGCAGCAAGTCCATCCCGCTTTGAGGAGGGCTCTGTGAAAACCGGTTTCTACTTAGATTCCGCCCCCTGGTACGGCGTACACCAATCGCTTGCGGTGTCAGTGGATCCGACTACACATCCGATACAATTATTTGGTGACATTACTATTTAGAGGTATCATTCAGAGAACATAGTTATAGTTATTTGTATATTTTAATTTAAATAAAATGCATTCTTAGGGGAGCATACGTCTTTACTGACTTTAGCAACGCCCTGCTGTTCTAGAGTAATGAAATGTGTTTGGAGATGTTTTGCTGATGGGTCCTGATAGCTTTTGTGGTTAGAGGAGTTTAGGGTATTTTTACAAGGTGGGATGAAACGTAGATTTCATTATGAAATCTGTTCGTGTTCTGTGCTGAAATCTGTGAGCATTTCACTTCCCATTCTAAGTTCATAGGAATCTGCGCCATACCTTAAAACCTTGTAGAGGCAGTGCAACATATCAAAAACTATTTAAATTAGGTATTGGTGGAATCGCACTGAATATATAGTGACATGTGAAATAAACTGAACAGTAAACTCCCTGATAAAATTAAACCAAAAAACAATGCCACAATAGCATGTTTTTTTCCCCATTCATCCCACAAAGATTTTGGGTCCAGATGCTCTGGTTATATGCAGACATGGGCGAATTTCTCCAAAATTCGGTTCGCTGACTTCGTCAAATTTTCCGACAAAATTAGTTCGATCCGAATTACTTCGGGACGAATTGCATTAAAAAACAGCTATTTCCAGGCTGCAAAGAGCCTTTAGTGTGCTGTAGAACGTTTTGTCCCATGCTTAAATAGGCAAGAGAGAGCTTGGTTTGGTCTTCATACAATGTTTTTTTAAGTATGACACAGCACATGCTGCCGATGCTCTTAAATCGGTTCACTCTAAAATACCCTGGGCACATACTGGGGCAAAACTGACCAAAAAACTGAAGCACGGAATGCAGCCTTATAAGGTCATGGCAGCGCCAGCTGGAAAGAGAACAAGCTGAGGCTAAGATCTACCCCAGAGTCAAAGAACACCGGTATAGGGTTACCGGAGCCACCACAGATCGCAGCCCAGTAAGGGGACCGTCACAGCAGGAGTCACCCTGTGCGAGGCTACAGCATCCCGGTCATCTACCGTCCCATGTTTAGACAGCACACACTAGGTCATAACTTTTCTTCCAGATTACATCTGACAACCCCAGCCAAGAGTCGGTGTGTTTTTGTCACACACAACGCCCTGAGTTGGCATGGCCTGAAGCAGGTGAGGGGCGTCTCACCTGTCCTCAACCCACCTCTGTCCCGTTCACTTCCCAACATCCATAGAACTACAATGTGCTGTGGCCTCTGCGCCACTATAACAGTGAGGATCAACTATTTGAGGACATAGAGCAGCAAAGAGGTGAGACATCGCTGCTTTTTCGTGGCAGAAGCGGAAAATAGGATAGGAGAGTTGCAATGGGGGTTATTTGTAAGCGGTCATCTTGTACAGCGACACCGTTGAGGAGGACGGAGGTGACAGGCAAACACTAATCGATGTAGCCGAATCGCATATGGGAGCCGTGGAGAGCAGGGCGAGGCTGGGACAAGGTTATTACTGTAGCCGCTAGGTAAACAAGGCATAAAGATCCCCCCAAACGGAAAATCAGTCCCCACTCCAAATGCCCTTGTGCCCCCTTTTCTCCCTGGTATGATGTGGCGCCCTACGCGGTCCGCCTACCCACGACAACCCAATGTTTCCGGCCCTGGTGATTTCCGTTATCCACATTAAGTTTTTAGGAGACGGGAAGGAAAGAAGGAGGCTTTTGGAAGACAATCTGGGATCTTGGACAGTAGATAGTTAATGTCTGGGCCAGAGATTTGTAAAGTTGGGTGTCATCAGCATACTGTAGGTTTTGAAAGCCATGTTGATGGTATCAGCTACCCAGACCAACCGAGTGTACAAGGGTTTCATCGATTATCATAGAGAGAAGAGAGCAGCAGCCTTGTGCGTGTAAGACCAGTGGCGCACCTGTTTAGTCGGTAGGGTGGTGGCCTGATCAGCAAGGTGGCAGCAGTGCTAGGTTGGGAGCCAAATAGGGCACGATTATAGACCACCCACTTTGCAGGTCCCAGAAAGTAGCGGCACAGGGGCTCACTGGGTCAGCTGCGGTAACAGTAAGTCAGTGCGGAGCGTTGTGGTAAAATCACCTACTCGGTGGTGTGCCAGTTTTTTTTGACGAGACACCAGAGGAGGGTTTGAACATAACTTTTAATGTATAATCTGGGGCAGAAAGTAAAAGCGTGGACCAGGGACCTAACGTTGGCACCACGGCCCTGCATCAACATCATGCAGTGCCCACCATACGTGTTTAGATGTGGTGGTCCATCCTGTCCCAACACTGTAGCACCAATTTTGCACCCCCCCTTTTTCAGGCGTCAAGGTTCACCCCCTCTCCCAAAGACACTACCGTCTTTAATCATCTACTGGTCCCGTCTCCTCTCCTCGGCACTCATGGTGCCGCAGTCGTTACCGGATGTTTTCCAAGAATAGCGTATGCTTTAGCCATCCCAAGTGCAGGAGTGACGTTCCCCGTCCCCGTTGGTGGACTGCAGTCCCTCCCTTTTCAAGGGGGGGAAAACTGCACCATTCAAAGAACTGGTAGGGGAATTTGGGATTCATTCAGCCATTGTAAGACATGGGTAGTGGCTCCCTGGACCACCGCAAGCGGGGGAGCGGCCCCACGACAGGGAACGGGTCTAAATAGGTTTGGTTTTTTTTCCCGAGCCCCCGCAAGGCGGATGTACTTTCTGTGGGGGGAGTCCCCCAGGTCGCTACCACTGGCGCGACTAGTTTAGGGTGGAGCGAGGGCCCGCGAGGGGGACCCCAAACGTAAGACGAAAAACGTAGTCAAAGGGAGGGAACAGGTCAGGGGAGACGGCGGGAAATTTGGGTCAGGGAACGTAGCAGAAAGGCGGGTACATGGGGAGACAGGAAAGTGAACAGGTGGAAATTGATGAACAGGAATAATAATTAACAGGGGGAAAAATTTCTGAACAGGGGGAAATGCTTAACAGGGGAAATATTGAACGGGGAAATTTGATGAAAGGAATAAAATATATTAACAGGTGCAAAATTTTAAAAAGGGGGAAATTTTGGGAAAGGTAAAAGGGGGGGCCCCCCCTCTTTTCCCCCGTTAACGGGAGGGCCTCCCTTTTTCCACCCTAACAGGGGGGGCCCCCCCTTTTTCCACCGTTAACAGGGCATTTTCCCCTCCTTTTCCCCTGGGAACAGGGGAGGGCCCCCTTTTTCATACAAACCCAGTTTTGCAGAATTTGCTTTTGCTTTTTTTTGTTTGACCCATTCCAGTTTTGTACTGAATTAAAACCCAAAAAAGGCACAGAATGCAAAAAAGCACCTAAAACTTTTCCCTGTAGTTTTGGTCTCCTTCAGTTCAAGTTCCTACGCTGCATTGAACAAAGGTTTTTAATCGAAATGGATTAAAAAACCCACCACATTTATATTTCATGAGTGTTTGATTGTCACGCTATCCTCCCAGGCGGGGAGCAGGGTTTTACCGTTTAAACCCTCCCATCCCATCTCCACATCAATCTGCAAGAAACAGGATTGTTCCCCCCCCCTTTTTCGTTGCCAATAGTGCTGACTGCCCTAAAATTGTTTACCCTTGCTGTTAGGGGCGCTGAGCCCAACCCATAGTAGATCTCTGGTAGGGAACCGGATAGGACAGGGGCGGGTTGGAAGGTGAGGGCCCTAACCCCCCCCTCGGGCCATGCCAACAAAGGGGTTGTTCTGAGTTCCCACCGTCTTGGCTGGGGTTGCAGTGCTCGGGAAGGAAGTGGGCCGGTCAATCAATCAAGAACATTGGTTGCTGAATAACACACGGCCGCAGATGACAGCGGCGTTGGGCCCCCCATGCCCCTGTTCGACCCCTTTGCTGTGCTGTGACCTTGCCTGCCCCAGGAATGTTTTGCCACTGCACTCGCGGGGAAAGACCTGCCCCTCCTGTCTGACATCTGTTTGTTCTAAAATGCAGCACGTTTGATGAAGATTCTGTATATAATAAATACACACCCTGTATTTGACTCCAAATAAACCCCCACTAACAAGCGGGGGAACCCCTTTGGATATAAATTGCGTTCCAAAAGGGGGCAGGAAAAATTTCTTGTATGTGCCGTTTAAAAACCTATGGGCGACAGTAGATCGGGTTTTCGCCCGTTTTTTTTTGGGGTTACTGCGCCTCCAGCCCCCAAACCCCTGTGGGCGCGGGGTTTTTGTTAGCGCTGTTCGCCTTTCAGCTGCACCCCGCATTAAGGGGGGGCAATGGCGCGGTGTGGGCCGGGGGAGGCGTTCCGGGCGGACCGGGCGCGCTCGAAAACTCCAAGGGATTTACGATGGGGAGTCGGGAAAACGAGGGCAGTCAGGCTCGGGGCTCCCACAGGCAACCGGTGTTTTTTGGTCTAAATCCTCCGAAAGGGGAAGGTAAACAGGATCGGGAAATGGAGGAAGCAGATAGAAATCGGACAGAAACCGGGGCCTCCGCTCCGTGCAGCAGGGTATATTCCGAAAAAAAAAAAAACCCTTTTTAAAGGGGGAAAAACAGTTCAGAAAAGAGCGAACGTAAAAAAAAAAACATAATTAAAAAAAAAAAAAACTTTCCAAAACTCTAAACGCGCAAATCAAAAATTTATGATTTGGGAAATTCCCGGGAAATACGTAATTCAAATTTAAAAACCATTCTTTTGGGGCGGCATAAACCCGGGCCAATAGAATAGGACGACAGTGAACCATTAAAACCTGGGGGGAAGGATTGCCAAATCAAAAATCCCAGGGGAAAAATTTAAAATACTTAAAAGACAGAAAAAGCTGTTGGCTGAGCAGCGGGGGGCTTGGCTAGCTCGGCCAATAAAAATAGGGCGACAAAGACCCACTCTAGTCTTGGAGAAGTTTAACCAATCAGAATCCACGGGGGGAAAATTTTAAAATTCCAGTAAAAAGACAGAAAAGAGTGATTGGCTGAGTAGGGTGTTGGCTTCCCACCCAAATCAACGGAGTATTCTCCCCTTTAAAAGTTTTTGGGGAGATGGGCACACTAAATCGGGCTCAGCCCCGTGCGGCATGGTATTAAATCAAAAAATATTTTTTTTAAAATGTAAAAACTTTTTACAGATAAAGAGCAACCCTTTTTTACAAAAAAAACAGTTAAATCCCTAACAAGCGTTTGTCGCCGAGACGGGCGGTACATAGGGAAATTTGCATAGAGAGAAGCCGGGGAAATACATAATTAAAATTTGAAAAGCTTTTCCATGGTCGCAAAGCCAGCCAAATCAGAAAAGGAGCGACAAAGCCCTTTATATCCTATGGAAATTTGGCCCAATCAAAATGGGAGCTACGGTGGCCCTTCAACCTTGAAAGGAGTTTTAAACCCAAATCAAATAGGAGCGACAAACCCCATTTTTCCTATGGGAATTTGGGCCAATCAAAAAAAAGGCGGGCAGTTCAGAATACAGTAAAAAACAGAAAAGAGTGTTTGGCTGAGCTAGGTGGCTTGGATATCCCAGCCAACAAGCGCGAGCAAACTTTCCCCCATTTTAGCTATGGAGAAGGGGTCTCTGAAACCCGGGGTCGGGCCCCGTGCGGCATGAAGTATTAATAAAAAAATTATTTTTAAAAGTGTAAAACATCAATAAAGAGCCAAAACCCCTTTTTTAACAAATAAAGCATTAAAATCCCAACAACGCTTTGTCGCCGAACCGGCGCTGCAAGGGAATTGCAATAGGAGAATTGCCGGGAAATACATAATTCAAATTGTTTAAGTATTTTCTTTGGTCGGAAAAACCACCAATCAAAAATAGGAGCGACAATCCCCCCCATATAACCTATGGAGGGAATTGCCCAAATCAAATTGAGGCAATGCCCCTTTTAAAAACCCTAGGGGGAGAAGTTGGATCAATAAAAAATCAAAGGCGGGACTTTTTCAAAATACAGTAAAAAGACAGAAAAGAGCTGATTGGCTGAGTAGCAGGGCTTGGATACCCCGCCAATCAAGCGCGAGTACCCCCCATTTGTCTTGGAGAGATGGGTGCTCTGAAATCTGGGCGTCACGCCGTGGGGCATGAAGTATTAATCAAAAAATCATTTTTTTAAAGTGTAAAACTTTTATAGATAAAGAGCAGAACCCTTCTTACAAAAAAGCCTTAAATCCCTAACAACGTTTTTGTGCCAGCCCGGCGCTACTAGGGAATTGCAAAGAGAAAATACAGAAAATAGGAAATACAGAAATTCAAATTTTTAAGCAATTTCTCTTTGGGTCGGAAAAACCACCAATCAAATAGGAGCGCAATGTCCCATTAAAACCCTTGGGGAGGAGAATTGCCAAATCAGAATAGAAGCGAAATGCCCCTTTAAAATCCATGGAAAAAATTGACCAAATCATATTCAAAGGCGGGACTTTTCAAAATACAGTAAAAAAAGCAGAACGATGTTTGGGTTAAAGGGGGCGGGGGCTCGTCCGCTTACCCAATCGGGTGCGAGTACTTTCTCATAGAGTTCATGGGAAAAGAAATTCTGAGCGCCTTGTGTTTTGGCTAATTAAAAGGGGGCGCCGTTATTTGACCAATGGGAGAGGAAAACACGCTCCATGGGTTTTCTAATGCAATTGAATAAAAAGTAAGGGCCCGAAATCAAATTAAACACAAAAGGGGTTTGTACCGATGTTATAAAAAATTTGAAAAATAATTGGGGGTAACAAAAAAAAAAATATTAAATCAATAAAATCATGTTTATTTCTTTATTTTCGTTGCACCCATACTAAAAGATCCTTTGGGTAAAAAAAAAGAAAAAAACAGGGTTTTTTTTATTTAATTTTTTTTTCGTTACCCCCTTTTATTATTCATTTTTATACACATCAGGACCCTTTTGTAGTCTTTTAAATTTTATTTCGGCCGTGTACGTTTGATTCCAGATTGCTTTTGAAAACCCATAGGAGCGGCTCGCTCTCCCCTTGGGGCCCCAAAAAAGCCGCCTCTTTTAACTTAGCCAATCACAGAGCGCGCTCAGAATTTCTTTTCCCATAGAAAAACCCAAAAATAGCCCCTTGTTGGCTAAGCTGGAGCCCCCGCCGCTTTAAATCAGCTCGTTTCTGCATTTTTACTGATTTTGAACTGTCCCCCCTTTGAATTGTTGGTCAATTTTCTCCATAGGATATAATGGGGCATTGTCGCTCCCATTCTGATTGGTCAAATTCTTCTCCTTTGTTATAAGGGACAAGTCGTCCCATCGATTTGGGTGGGTTTTTCCAACCAATGAGAATACTTTTAAAAAAATTTTAAATTTCTGTATTTTTCCCCCGGCAAATTCTCTCTATTGCAAATTCCCAGTAGCGCCGGGGCTCGGCGAAAAATCGTTTTTGGGATTTTTAATGTTTTTTTTGTAAAGAAGGGTTTTTTTCTCTTTACTGATAATGTTTTACACTTAATAAAAATCATTTTTTTATTAATACTTCATGCCCCCACGGGGCGAGCGCCGAGATTTCAGAGCGCCCTCTTCCATAGACTATAATGGGGGAATACTCGCCTTGATTGGCTGGGATATCCAAGCCACCGCTATCTCAGCCAATCAGCTCTTTTAAAAAATTTTTCAGTATTCTAAACTGTCCCCCCCCCTGGATTCTGATTGGGGTTTAAATTCTCCATAGGCTAGAAAGGGGGCTCTGTGCTCCTATTTGATTGGCTGAGCTAGCCAAGTCCCCGTATTTAAAACAGCTCTTTTCAGCTTTTTACTGTATTTTTAATATCCTGCCGTGGGTTCTGATTGGGCTAAACTTTTTCCCTAAAGGGTTTTTAAAGGTTCACTTTCGTCCCATTCTGATGGCCCTTTTTTGCCCCACAATCATTTTTTGCTTCGAATTTGAATTACGTATTTCCCGGCAATTCCAAATATCCCCCCAAAATTTTTGATTAGGATATTGGAAGTGAGTTTTATGTTTTTTTATTTTTTAAGGTTTCACCTTTTTTCCCAAATGGAACCCCTTTTTTAAAAGGCGTTTTTGATTTATACTCCCCGGGCCACATCGGAATGTTTTTTTCGCTGTTCCAGCCGTCTCGCATTGGAATGTTTTTTCGGCGCATCCCCACGGCGCCCAATCCCCGCATGCCCCCCTGTCCCCCACTTCCCCACACACACGGCGAGGCGCAGGGAACTTTTCCCCCAGTATGAGTGCCTACCCCCGGCGGGGAATCATAGGGCCCGCCCCCCCCTGCGCCTCAGTCCCCGCACGCGCCTAACACACGGCCAGGGCAGCGGACTTTTCCCGCAAAGTGACCCACTACCTCCGGGGCCCAATCATAGGCGCAACCCCGCACTGCGCCCCGGGCCCCCACTGCGCCTAAAACCTGGCGAGGCGCGGCGGCTTTAAAGCATGTTGAGGCGCCCCCCCCCGAATAAATCAGGGGGCAATTTCCCCCCGGAAAAATGGCGGAAAGGGGCGCCCCGACCGGCGGGGTTATACATGGGCCCCCATGTATTTTTATGAATATAAAAACCCAAACAGGCTTTACCGAAAAATTTCAGTATAAGCCGAGTTTTTTTAGCCCCGAAAAGAGCTGAAAAACCTACCCGGCTTATACTCGGTCACTGTCGTCGCCAGGGGCTGCGATGGCCCGATCCACGGGACGCTTCATTAATGCAACTCCTAGGAGCAAATAAATAAAGGCCCAAAGAGCGCCAG
>JAODAL010036792.1:0-41223 GCA_025379985.1 Phyllomedusa bahiana | reverse complement strand
AAAACGATTTTGAAAGTTGAAAAAAATTTCTGTGCAAGACAAAATAATTATTCCCCACAAAATAGTTTATAAACTAGCATCTACCATATGTCCACTATAGGTTGGAAATTCATTTTTTAAATGTCTTTTTTTTTTTTTTTTACGACATTAGGGGGCTTAGAAATTTAGTATAATTTCTCACATTTTCAAGAAAATTTGCAATATACATTTTTTTAGGACCACTCCAGTTCTGACGTGGCTTTGAGGGGCCTGCATTAGATACCCCCATAAGTGACACCATCTGAGAAACTAGACCCCTTAACGTATTTACAACACTATTTAGGAAGTTTGATAACCCTTCAGATATTTCACAGAAATTAAAGCAAAGTGAGGTGAAATTTAAAAATTTCACTTTTATTTGCAGATTTTCAATATTTATCCATTATTCACTGGAATACGGTAAATGTGACTAGTAAATGCAACTTAATATCAATTCCCCCAGTGTCTGCCGTTTTTAGAGATATCCATATGTGGCCCTAGTGGCCCATAATTTTTGGCTCACCCATAAGCCCCAGAATAGGAGGAGCACCTACTATACTCTGGGTCCATTTTCAATACGATTTTATTTAGGCGCCATTTCAGGTTTGGGGACACCCTAAGGTGCTAAAACTTAATAAACACCCCTAAATAGACCGCATATTGGAAACTACACCCCTTAATGAATATATCCAGGGGTGCATTGAGTATATAGACCCCCACGGTGATTCACAAATTTTTTTTAGCATAAGGCTGTGAAAATTAAAAACAATTTTTTTTTCAATAATCTTCAATTTTAGCTTAAAATGTTTCATATATACAAGAATCCTGGAAAAAAAAAACCTAAAACTTTGTTAAGCAATTTCTTCCAAGTTCGGCAATACCCTACATGTGGGAGAAAACTGCGCATGGCGCATGGCAGGGCGTATAAGGGAGGGAGCGCTATTTGGCTTTTGGAACGCAGATTTTGGTGGGGCCATGTCGCATTTGCAAAGCCCCCAAAGTAGCATAACAGGCGAAACCTTCCAGAAGTCGCCCCATTTTGGATTCAACACCCATCAGGATCACAATCTAGGGGTGTATCTGTGCATTTTGGATGCACAGGTGTTCCATAGTTTTTTTTTTAGCATTGGGCAATGAAAATGGGGGGAAAAAGAATTTCGGTCATTGTTTTTTGAGTTTCAATTTTACAGCATTCGCCGTGCAGTGTAAATGATGTGATAACTTTACTATGGGGGTCGGTACAATTACAATGATATAGATTTTATATAGTTTTTTCTGTTTTATTACTTTTACACAGTAGAAATACGTCTATAAAAAATTGCGTTTTTTATGTTGTCCTATTCTGACAGCCATAACTTTTTTATTTTGCTGTGTGCAGAGCTGTGTATGGCTTGTTTTTTTGCGGATGAGTTGAAGTTTTATTGGTACCAATTAGGGGGTGCATATGATCTATCTTCACTTTTTATTAAGGTTTTTGTGAGATGTTTTGAACAAAATACAGCAATCTTGGTAGTGTTTTTTATTTTTATTTTTTATAGCGGTCACTGTACGGTATATATGACATGGTAGCTTTACTCAGCAGGTCAATACGATTACACCGATACCCAATTAGTATATTTTTTTATGTTTTACTGCTTTTATACAATAAAAACACTTTTATTCAACCAGGAAAATACGTTTTTGCATCGCCATAGTCTGAGAGCCATAACTTATACATTTTTCTGTGCTTGGAGCTGTTTAGGGACTTGTTTTTTGCAAGATGAGTTGACGTTTTTATTAGTATCATTTTTGGGGGACAAGGCTTTTGATCCTTTTAAATCCATTTTTTGGAGGCCAGGGTGAAGAAAATACTGCAATCCTAGTAGTGTTTTTATTTTTATTTTTAACAGGGCTCACCATGCAGTATCCGTGATAAGTTAGCTTTACTCTTTGGGTCGATAATATTATGGCGATACCCTATTTATATAGTTTTTTTTAATCTGAAGCACTTTAAAATAATAGAGAAGTGTTTTTAGTGTTTAAAACAATATTTATGCATCGCTATCTTCTGAGAGCTATACATTTTTCTATTTTTTCTCCGTATACAGAGTCTGTATAGGACTTGTTTTTTTTGCGGGATGAACTGACGTTTTAATTGGTACCACTTTTGGCGTTTTCTCTAAGGATTTTTTTGATCGCATTTTAATCCATTTTCTGTGCTGCGGAATGAATCAATAATCTTAATTCTGTGATTGAGTTTTTTGTTTTTTTTTACAGCGTCACACGTACGGGTTAATTAACATGGACAGATTTATAGAGGCAGTCGTTACGCCACCGCGGCGATAACCAAATATGGGTACTTAATTTATTTTTGATCAATTTTTTGGGCCGATTGGCGTTATGTAAAAGGGAAAAGGGGCGGTGTACGTAATTTTATTTTATTTATTGTGTTGTGTTTTACATGTTTTTCCACTTTTTATTACTTTTTCACGTAAATTTTTTTACTTTTCCCCCCATAGGATTTGAAATTGAGAGATCTTTAATCACTCAATACAATAGAATCAGTACATAGCTTGTTGCAATCTGGTTTCCATATGTAACAGTCAGTCACGATGCCCGGGACATGCCCACAGGGCACGGCCTGGCGTCGGACTTCAGACAACCCGGAAGCATACTCTCTGCCATCCCGTGGTGTCTGTAGGGAAGGCAGGAGTGCACGGATCGCCCCAGACCGTGCCAGCAGTCCGGCCGATCAAGAGAACGCAGGAGGAGCGATCCTCCTCCTGCGTCTCTCTTAATTATTGCGACCCGATCGCGCTATAATTAAGTGGTTTAACCCGCCCCCCCCCCCCACCCCCCTGAGCGATCCGGGTCAGGGCCGACGCTTGCGGGATGTCAGCTGTAAATATACAGCTGACACCCCGCGCCGATCGCCGCCGACACTCCTGGCCTTAGAGTTCGTCGATCCTCTGTACTAATCCATACGTCCAGAGTGCGTGAACCCCCAACCACCTGGACTAAGGATACGGCCAAGGTCGTGAAGGGGTTTAATAACTAGAGAGAACACCATACCACCCATAAATATGGTAATATTATATATCAATAAAAATAAATAGTAAATAATAATATATATAAAATATATATATATATGGTATTTATACATATATAACACATACATAGCCATCTATGCAACTCATCTGCTCTTCTTTAACATCTCAAACCTATCAGACATTTTTATGGTATATCTCGTAAATATGCCCCGATTGTGTCAGAGATGAATACTCCTTTGAGGAAGAAATCCAGAAATAATGCAAATACTGTTTTTACTGGATTGCTTAAAAGAGCATATACAGCCCTATAGTGCCAGCCATACAGTGTCATCAGTTGAATGCTGGTGTCAAAAGTAGTCAACATATATACACACACAGTTGAAACCAGAAGTTTACATACACTATATAAAGAGAAACACATGCATGTTTTTCTCACTATCTGACATGAAACAAAAACCATTACCCTTTTAAGGTCAATTAGGAACCAAAAATTATTTATATTTGCCAATACTAGAATAAGGATAATAAATTTTTTTAGGCCTTTTTATGACTTTCTGCAAAGTCAGAAGTTTACATACACTAGGATTACTATGTCTTTAAACAATTTGGGCAGCCCATATGTTGATGTCATGTCTTTGGAAGCTATCAGGGGGAGAATTGTGAACTTGCACAAGTCTGATTCATCATTAGGTACAATTTCCAGATACCTGAAGGTGCCTTGTTCATCTGTACAATTATACGCAAGTACAATCAAAATGAGAATGTCCAGCCATCATACTGCTCAGGGAGGAGACGGGTTAGGTGTCTCAGAGATGAACGTGCTTTAGACCGACATGTGCATATCAACCCAAAACAAAAGCAAAAGATCTTGTGAAGATGCTGGTGGAGGCTGGTGCCATTATCCATAATGAAACAAGTTGTTGTGGGTTAGTTTTGCTGCAGGAGGGACTGGTGCACTTCCCAAAATAGATGGCATCATGAGGAAAGAAGATTTTGTGGCAATACTGAAGCAATATCTCAAGACATCAGCCAGGAAGTTAAAGCTTGGGCGGAAATGGGTTTTCCTGATGGACAATGACTCAAAGCATACTGCCAAACTGGTTACAAAGTGGCTTAAGGAGAACCAAGTCAATGTTTTGGAGTGGCCATCACAAAGCCTTGATCTCAATCCTATTGAAAAGCAAGGAGACCTACAAACATGGCTCAGTTACACCAGTTCTGTCAGGAGGAATGGGCCAAAATTCCTACCAACTATTGTGAGAAGCTTGTGAAAGGATGTCCAAAACGTTTGACCCAAGTCACTGAGTTTAAGAGCAATGCTACCAAATACTAATGAAATGTATGGAAACTTTTGACTTTGCAGAAAGTAATAAAAAAGGCCTTAAAAAATTCTCTCTCTCTCTCTCTCATTATTCTGGCATTTGGTAAATATACATAATTTTGGTAATTCTAATTGACCCAAAATGGTTAAGGTTTATTCTGGTTCTATATCAGACAGTGAGCAAGACATGCATATGTATCTTTTTATATAGTGTATGTAGTGTTTGTATTATATATAATATATATATTATATATATATATATATATATATATATATATATATATATATATATATATATATATATAATATATAAACTCCTGGTTTCAACTATATACATATATATCTGCTCAGCTCTGCTTGCCCTAGAACATTTTGCTGGCAGATCAGCGTGTTCAACCCGACAGGTTCTCTTTAACAATTTATACCCTTTAGTAACGTACATTATCAACCTGAAAAATTACAAATCACCAAACCAATTTTCTGTTGATGGAAAGACAAAAGTGTCTAAAATTTCTATGACCACCATGATTGCCATCTCTCCTGGACCTTTGCTTGATATGCAACCCGATATCATAAACGAGTGGGGAAATGGGATTGTTTTCTTCAGGCATCATCTTTATATGGTTCGTTGTTATAACAGCAGACAAAAATCCCAGTCATGTCCTTTGCTAATGCAGATTGGCAAATTACCACTAAATGTCACTTAAATCCTATTATATCTTTATGCAACTGTAAACTTATTTCCTCTGTTCAGGGGTTAGTGCTGTTGTTTATGTGCAGCTACTATATGTAAATCTTGACTCATGTTTTCACCATTTACTTTTCATTTATTTTGTGTATTTTGCTTCGAGTTTTCTATCCAGACATTTTGATATCTTCCTTTTTCTGTGATTTTCTTTTATAACCTTCCCATTTTGTTTCTACTTATACCAAATTCTACACACAGCTGACTGGGAATAACTAGCATCTTCTGCCAGATTCTGTGTTAACTCTTTTGTTTAGGCCATATATTCTTTAAAAAAATTTTAACAGCTTGGCGAGGTCTGTAGGTGCTCTCTTTTAAACGGCAGACTAATCTGCACATTTAAGTTTAAGTTAGTATTTGTATTAGAAATACAAATTACAGGCGGGTTCTATAGTTTTTGCCAATACCCAAGAAATTAAGTGGGTAGGATAATTAAGAAACTATTCCACCAAACCAAAAATAGATGTATATATTTTTAAGTGGAACAGACCTTTGGGCCATGTTCACAATTGTAAATATAAATCAGTCATACAGGGTGCAAATATAAAACTTAACTTTTAATAAAACTGCATATAAAATACCATACAGTGCCATATACATATGTAATGCATAAAATACCATAAATTGCCAAAAATTGAATAATTTTACCAAAGGAAGAAGACTTCAACGCTATACGTCTACTAGTCTAGAGATAGTGAAAGAGTTAAACATACCTGGCTATGGGGTTAAAGAAGATTCTATTGTACCCCACTTAAACTGTGACAGCCTAACCAGAGAGTAACCAACCCAACAAGGGTGATCCCGTCCGGAACCTGTCTCCAGAAATAATTCCTATTGTCCCAACATGTTTATGTTCAATTCACACTTCATCAGGGGACAATATTTGGAAGAAGAGGTTACAAAAGAAAAAATACCATAGCAACAAAAAACAAACCAAAAACCACAACAAAGAAAAAAAAAAAAACCAAATAATGCCATTGAAAAGCAAGCAAACGAACATCACAAATATTTATGTAAAAGGCATATGGTCATAAGTAAAAAGGGGACAGTGTATGTTCCCCCTAAAGATGTGATTAGTCCCTGGTAAGGAACAAGCAGTGTAAGAGACTCACCCTTTAGTCTTAGAAGCACATTTCTGATTCTGCAAGTCGTGAAGCCAAAGTTTCATTGTTAAGCTTAGTACTTTAAAAAGAAATATTTTTTTTCCCATTTGTCCTGCAGCGCAATTTTCTGTGACCAATTACCATTTTATTTTTTCATCTACGGACCTGAGTAAATAGCTCGATTTTTGCAGGCTGGAGTTTTTTATTGATCTAATTTTGGGACTTTTCCAATTTTTGGTGGCACGAAATGACAAAAAAAAAAAAAAAAAGGCTGCAATATTAGATATTATTTTTCTTTGGTGTTCACTGTACGGAATGAAAAAAGTTATATTTTAATAGATCGGATCACAGACCCTTAACTTTTGACTTTTTTTTCTTGATAGTCTATGTTTATGGTTTTCAAAGACCGCAAATACAGTACAAGCACAAAATAGGGTCAACTGACCTAACCATTGGAACAACCAGCCTTTAGCGCAGAGATCAATCAAGACAGAAAAGTGGGGGAGGGAGGGTGGGCACCCAGGACCCTGATAACATCTGAGTTCTTAAGCTACAGAAGTTTAAGCATTCAGCCACAGATCCCTTAAAGGAGTTGTCTCATTACAAGCTTTCAGTCTGCTTCAAAGGCAAAGGAGCAAAGGATTTTTGAATTGAGGGGCGTGCTTCTTGTCTGCCTCTTCTCCTCCCTCCCCTCAGCACACAGAAAGCTCTCCTCCTTCTATACAGCAGGGAGGGGGGGGCGAGGGGGTTTGCTGCCAGTTAACCCTGTGTGTGCCTGCCTAGGTCTGCTGCAGGCTCTTGCTGCTAGATCAACTGTATTGTCAGCTCCACGGAGACAGCAGAGTGTTCCTATACCCCCTGCTGTAGCATACAAATCTCCACATCTCCAGCAACAAACAAATCCTGTCAGAACAGACACAGGGCAGCTGTGAAGTGTGTTACTATACTCAGGATGTGTCGCTAATACAGCAGAGCATGAAGCGTTCACATGCCCCCTGATCTGTTCTATTAGTATGGTCACAGCTCCACAGACACATCATGATTATAGTAACACTCAGGGTCACTGCTGTCACATCTATTGATCAGCCTCATCTCTGCTCTCTTCAATCTGTGTAGAGAGCAGGAGGGAGCAGGCACACACAGGGTTAATCCAGGCAGCACAGACACAGAAGCCAGAGCCCTCCCCCTCCCTCCACTACAGAAGGATACTGTGTGGGAGGGGCTCTCTGTTCAGACCTGTATTCTGAAGGTGATGAGTCATCAGACCTGACAGCCAGTGAGATAAAGATCAACATGTCAGCTGCTATAGAGATTTGAGAAGCTGATGTATTACTACTAACAGGGATAACTCAAAATCAGTAGGACATTTGTAATGAACATATATTGCAAAGCTGCTTGTTTTTTAAAGATCTTTTAATAAAAAACCCAATCATTGTAGCGAGACAACCCCTTTAAGCTGAAGCAATCTGATGTACCTCTAGCTGCAAAGGTAAGTTTATAGAGAGTTAAATCTGAATTGATTGTATTAACACATTGTGAAACAGAGAGCGTTTTGGAGGCTTCCAATTCAACAAGATTGATTTCCTGGCATGGAACATTAGTAACCAGTATAACTTCCTTTCTTAGTTTCTTGGAATAAGTTTATTCACCAACCCCAAGAGGCTATTGCTTGACTGACACACCCGAGGAAGAAAAGTCTGGCATTTATGTAGACATGCACCTCATTCCAAAAATATTGAAGAAAAGGACACACCTATATCACATAAATGTGTTCCTCTTAACCTATTACATCTAGTGCAAACATCAATAGTAAGTTTCTGTGTTTGAAAAAGTTCAGTGCGGCTCGTCCAATCTCAAAGCCATAAAAGGTTTTTTTTTTGCAGGACATGTTGTATTTTTTATCTACGATTTACTGTACAATTTAATTTATTGGAAAACTCAAACATTTGTAGTGTGGAACACCCAAAAAAAAAAAAAAAAGGAGGGGGCGTTTTTTTTTTTTTGTTTTTTTATGGAGTTCAACATGCGGCATAAATAACATTACCTTTAGGGTATGTTCACACGTTTTGGGATATGATTTTGGGTCAGTTTTGGATCCGAAAATCGCATCCAAAAACGTAGCGTCGATTGGATCCAACACGGATCCAACACACAGCTACATGTTTGGTGGGTGGTTGGATGCAGCAGGATCGCACCCTATACTTTATTATAGGGCTCCTGCTGCATCTTTCGGACCAAGAATTGACCTGTCAATTATTGGAATGGATCCGAAAGACAGATACAACAGACGCAATGTAAACATGCATTGGTGATCACTCATGTGAACGCTGATGCGAGTTTTACATTGAGAGCAGTGTAAAATCACACTGCTCATTGTTTGCTTGATTGTCTAGACGGACCCAAACACGCATCCAAAAGCGTATGTTCACAGGGACCCAACACGCCGTGTGAACATACCCTTACATTACAGGTTGGTACAATTCCAATGATAGCAAATTTTAGAGTTTTCATTTTGTTTTTCTACTCAGAAGAAAAATTATTGGTTAAATTTGCTTACAAGACCATTTTTGAGACAGCAACCTTTTTTCCAGTTTATGATCGCTTTTTATTGACTGAAAATTAATTTTTATTGGTACCATTTTGAGATGCATGCAACTTTTTGATCACTTTTTATTCCATTTTTGAGGGGAGGCAAAATTACGTGATACCAATCATGTTAAAATTTTGTACTTGGTAAAAGGATGGGGCAGGGGTTTTGAACTTTTATTTTTTTTTATTTTTTTTTAAAATATGTTTTCTTTTTTGAACTTGTACTTTTAGTCCCTCAAGAGTACTTGACCTCTAGGGAGCATAATTGCTTGTACACCATTTTGCAATACACTAGTACTGTAGAATAGCAATTTGATATAGCTTTCTTAGTAATAGGTGTGTAATAGGAGTACTAAGATGGCAGACCAGGAGGCCTTTACTAGGTCCTGAGCAGAGATGACAACTAGTCAGCACCTAGCGATGAGGGAGGAGAGGGGAACAGTCAGAGGTCATAAAGGACCGCAGCGCCATTTTTTAATCATTTAGATGCCTTAGTCATGTTTACTTTAGAATCGAATTGGTTAAATGGTCTGGAGCGGCGTCATCTAAGATCCCAGATGCTAGCGGAAGGTGTGAGGCCACTATATACTCCCTTACTGACATCATAATGTAAATGTTAATAATGTATGTACCATGACTTGGTTTTGATATCTATTATTTAGTGCTCAGCTCTCAGTCATTAAAATGTATACTTGCCTGATGGAGGAGCCTGTGTGTCTTCTAGCTGGCCACTAAAAGTAGGACACCAATAATACGAATGTCTTTCTTGACACAGAATTATTTAACATCAGATAGATTTACTAACACAGGACCACACTATATTTTGCTGTAGAAAAGACACATGGGTAAAGCAAAAGCTGTTCTTTCCAACTCTATCAGCTATTTCTAGTAGCATACATGTACAGATGTTATATTACTTTAATTTGCAGAGCAGATAATTTGCTGTGCAGAGATTGGGAAATAAAAAAAAAAAAAAGTTTTCCTAAATACTGTAGGCAAGGAAAAGATTTGGTACTTAGCACATTACGAAAAACACACATACAGAGTGCAGTCATATCTTTGCACAGTAAAAAAAAAAGCCAGTTCTATAAATCACCCATGTAATGAGCCCTTCTGATCTCAAATGGTTTAGTATTATTGCAGTCTAATTAGTAAATATTGACCCCTATCGGTCAAGCTTGGAAATGGAGAAAAATGCATCAGAGCTTATCTGTATGCTAGGCAAGCAGTCAAATGGATGAGTGAACGGGAGGAGATGAGTCAAAGACTCAGGCCCATGCGTTTGAATGCTAAGTGCTGCAGAGGCGTCACACTGCGACGGCCCTCTTCCCTCCGATAGCATTAACATTCTTGTCCGCCTGCATCAACACTTAACACAGCTGTCATCAAGGGATTGGGTTATTGCGGAGCACACTAAGACGCAACATGCAAAGGACTAGACCGACCACCTAGCTGCGTATCTATGATACCCTGCCCTTAGCTTAAGATACAAATGTGCAAGGGTTAAGTGCAGCTTCATTGTGGAAGGCTGTAAAGAAATCCATCAATACACTGAATAAGACAAACCATTATACCCATTCTGTAAATGTGTCAGACAAAAGAATGGACTCGAGTCTTTAAGTTACCCCTTTGTAGCCACATCCTTTTGCATTTTGAGTTCTAGGTATGGATTTATGTTCATCAACATGTAATATGACCTGACGTAAAACAGAACTCTTACACGGCACTGATTTACTATTGGATTATTAAGCGCATTTGGTATTTAGAATCTGCAAAAATCCGGCTGTAAATCATCCCCATAGACCTCAATAGAAAAGCCGAGCTGTAGTATACACAGCTCGAATTTTCTGAGGACGGATTTCAATTCCGAAATCTGGTAAAAAAAAACTTAGACCATGTTCTATATTCCATCGCATTTCACTTGAAAATGGTTAAGTGTAGTATTGTTCAATGTTAATGGGCCAGGCGAAATCCGAAAACCAACCGCGAAATCTGCTATACACAGAATCCAACCGTATTTTCCAATTGCTGGTATTCCCTGGAACATCCACGTACCATCAGGCACAATCCCAGCCTCCATGTTTTTTTTTTTAAGAGTATCCTGAAAATACATCTTCTTAGGCAGGCCTACCAAGATCCCTAAGGCCATGTTCACACGGCTTATTTTGGGACGGATTCGGTCCCGTATTCCGCGCCGTACTGCGCGAAATACGGCGCCAATCCGTCCCAGTCATTACGGTAATCCACAGTTCTTATAGAGAAGTGACATGCACATTATCCCGGTGGGATACGCGCCGTGGATAATGGTTGTCTATGAGGCTCCCCGCCCCTGCTACACGGCAGCTGGCGTAATTGCAGGCGAAATCCGTCCCCGCAATTATGCCGGCAATAAGCCGTGTGAACATAGCCTACTTGCTAACCCACACCTTCTATCACACACACTTCTGTCACTCCCTACACTAGGGTACTCACAGGCACTTATCTGTATATAGAAGTACTGTCATGGTGGCAGGGTCACCCAATTTTTATGTAAACCACACCAGATTTATGAAACATGGCTGGACCATTGTAAACTTAGCACTTCTCACCCTTCGTCTCTCCGAGACACCCTCATAGATTGTAAGCTGTTGCGAGCAGGGCCCTACCAGCTTGTGTCTCATCTGCAAGTAGCTTTTATTGTGTAATGTCTGTCTTTTTGTCTGTAATTATACCCTCTATATTGTAAAGTGCTGCGGAATTGGTTGGTGCTATATAAAGATTATTATTATTATTGCTGTGTAAACGTAGCCCAAATAATCATATTAATAAAATCAAATACAAAGATGTGTTGGGGCGATGTCCCTACTGCTAGGTAGGGGAAGTAGAGGGAAAGAGTAGGTACCAATTTTACCAAAATTATTTTTTTCTTTTGTCCTTCTCCTCCAACTTACCTCAAGCAAAGAACCCATCAATTATATGGCATGCTTTTGAATTGGGGATATCAGCCACCGTGACAGATCTATGAACTAACCATAAGTCTGGATTCAATATCTCATTGTATATACATATATGTATGCTCCAACACATTTTGGGATAGAACTGGATTTGATTTTATTGGTAATATGGGACTATTTAACAAATAATTACTGAATGTTACGTTTTAGGTCAATTGCCTTTCTTCTTACAGTGATTTGGTTTTGATTACCCAAAACAAACACCCATAAGGGTATGTTCACACGGTGTGTTGACTCCATGTTGGGATGCGTTCTTAGATGCGTATTTGGATCTGTGTTTCGGACCCTAAACAGATCCAAACACGCATCTAACTATATGCAGTGTGATTTACATTGTTTTAAATGTGAAACCCGCATCGGTGTTCAGACGAGTGATACGTGTTTTACATGCGTCTTTCGGATATGTTCAAAGAATTTTCATGTCAATTCTTGATCCACTTGACGCAGCAGGCGCCCTATTTAAAACTATAGGGTGCGATCCTGCTGCAGCCAAACACGCAGCTGCGTGTTGGCTGCAATTTACACAGTGCTTTTAAATGCGTTTTTTGGATCCAAAAACAAATTCAACACGCCGTGTGAACACACCCTAATGCAGGTTTTTTTTTTTTAATTACAAAACCACCTGCATGAAAAAGCTGTAATTTTTTTCTTTTGACATAGCAATATAAGGGCTTACTTTTTTCTAGATGAGTTTTTTTTTTAATGGCACCATTTTGGGACACTTAACTTATTAACTTTTATTAACTCTTTCAGGAATTAGGCTATGTTCACATGTTGTATTTGCAGGGCCCATAGTCTATCATTACTAGCGGCGTTTATACGCCGCTAGTAATTCACATGTCCCTCATCTCCCCCTTCGGCGTATTCGCCGAGCAGGGAGAGGAGACGTAATCCATAGTTCTCTATGAGAACTGTGGATTACCGTAATGACTGGGACGTATTCCAGATATAATTTGCGCACTATGGCGCGTAATTACGGACTGAAATACGTCCCATTTTAAGCCGTGTGAACATGGCCTTACTGTTAAACAAAAGCAGTAACTCTGCCACTGATTTTTCATGTTTTACAATTTACACCATCACCATATGGCAAACATAGTGTGATAACTATTTAATGGGATAGTACCATTATGGCAACACCATAACTATATCATTTTATAAATTGCTTTTCCCTTTTGCACAACAAAAATGCTTTGTAAATAAAAAATGTAACTATTGCCACATGGAAGCATGTCAGGAAGCTGTTCACTTTGCCGGTGCATCTCTCTAAATATGCTCCCATCTGGGAACTGCCCTCGTTTCCGGCTGGAAGGGAAAATAAGTTTTTTGAGGAGTGGAGAAGTAAGAGTATCAGATCTATGGGAGACCTAATCAATGAGAAGGAAAGTAGGTTCTTGACGTGGCAAGAAATGAAAGAGAGGTATGGTCTCAGGGAGGGACAAGTCTTCCAATTCTGGCAAGTGATGGCCTTTTGTAAGTCTAAGATTAAAAACTTAGCGGCAGCAGAATCGTCGGGTGTATTCGATGATCTGGTCAGTGGTCAGGATCGCTGTGGTTCCTTGTCTATGATCTACAAGAGATTGAGTGACAGAGTGCTTGCACCAATTAAGGAGTCCTGTTTCCGTTCGTGGGAAAGGGAGTTGAGAGACCCCGAGATACATCAAAAAATCAGAGCAGGGTGGGGGAAAATTAGATCCTCAATTATCAATGAAAACTGGAGGGAGATGTTCTTCCGCTTGGCTCACAAAGCCACTTATGCTTTTGATCTTCCGTTCCGGAATGCCCCAGCGAACTATCTCAGGGAATGTCCCAAATGCAAGCTACAGAAGGCAGACCTGCTACATGGTATCTGGCATTGCCCGAAGCTAAAGAAATATTGGGAGGAAATTCTTTTGTTGCTTAAAGAGGTGTGGAATGTGGAGGTGCAGAGTGATCCTATAAGCACGATCTTCCATTATATCCTTGCAAGTGACAACAGGAGGGGAGAGACTCCTGCCTTAATAAATCACAAGGGGGTGCACACGTTATTATTGGTGGCTAAGAAGTGTATCCTAAGACATTGGTTGAAGGAGAGTGTCCCGACAAAGGATGAAGCTCTCCTTGTGATCAAGAGATTGCTAACTATAGATAGAATTGATGTAGAAACAAATAAGAGCGCTATGTCTGAGAAGTTCTTTAATAAATGGAAGAGTTTTATAGTTAAAACTTTTTCGGATGTGGAGATAGGGGCGCTGATGGATCACTTTCGCACTTCCGATTACTACCTCAGGGAAAAGTTGGCTGGTTCCCTGGGAAGACTGGAGGTAGGGGATGATAAGTGACTAAGGATATTCAGGGTTGAATAAGCTGGGGAGAAGAGGTAACAGAGGAGGGCTTCCTGTCCTGGGTAGGGGATCCTATCTATGAGGTTGATTGAGAGGGCTCACGGTAACAATGTTAGGGAGATAGTAATGTCCATTTCCAAGGTTGAGGGAGGGGGGAGGTGAGGAGGGACTTTATGGGGATTGTTTAAGATTGGCTCGGTTGTTTTCTTTTTTCATTTGGTTTATAATCATATTAAGTGGAGAAGTGTATATGTCAACGGAACATGTGAATGTAATATATGGAAAAGTTATCAGTTGATTGCAACTTGACGGTATGTAAATGTTGACATTTTCCTTCCAATAAAAACCATTTTTTAAAAAAAAAAAAAAAAAAAAATGTAATGTGTGTGTGTCTCTGTATTCCAAAACCTATAACATTTATTTTTTGTTTGAAGGAGCTGTGTGAAGGCTTTTAGTTGAAGTTGTAATTGGCACCATTTTGGGGTACACAAAACTTTTTGATTGCTTTCTATTATGTTTTTTTTTTTTATTCATTTTTTTTACACTATTCATTATGCAAGATAAATAATGTGAACTTTTTAGGCTGTGTTCACACGACGTTTTGGATCCGTTTGCCCCGGTTCACTCGGCTTATTCAAGTCGGAATTGCGAGCCGGATTGCGCTCGCAATTCCGGCTTGAATAAGGGGCGGGTGCGGGGGCGCGGCCCAGGCGGCCCCATAGACTTACATTATCCACAGCGCGTATTGCGCCTGGATAATGTGCATGTCACTTTCTCCCCCTGTGGCGGATTCGCCGAGCGGTGAGGAGCGACGGAATCCACTGTTCTCTATGAGAATGGTGGGTTACCGTAATTACTGCCACGGATTGGCGCCGTACTGCAGCGCAAATCCGGCACGCAGTACGGCGCCAATCAGCGGCGAAATAAGCCGTGTGAACGGCCCCTTTTACGGATCCGTTTTTGAGGAGTGAAAACTGCATCCGAAAAGTGGATCCGCTTTTGATACGTTTCAGTAGTGTGTGTGGGGGTGGGGGTCTCTCGCTCTCTCGTGCAGCAGCACACTCTCCTCGGCTGTGCCGAGCCCAGCAGCAGCACACTCTGCTCAGCTGTGCCGAGCCCAGCAGCAGCACCTCCAATCTCAATATCCATCCCCCTGCAGCCACTCACCTCCGATCCCACGATCCAGCCCCCTGCAGCCACACTCACCTCTGATCCATCAGCTGTGCACTGCGCTTTCAGCCGGCAATACGTACCCACAGTGTGGAGTGCTTTTGGACAGATGCCAAAAGCGCACACCATTCTTCCCTATGGGCTTTCACTTGCGTAAACTGCAATAAGAATTGACATGTCAATTCTTAAGGCGGATCCGAAAAGGGCAGTGCAGGAGAGCTCTCAAAAGCGCATCGCCGATCTCCCGTGAGAACAGCGATGCGCTTTTGCCATTGAAAGCAATGTTAATCACACTGACAATTGTTAGATCCATTTTGCGGATCCGCTTTGCTTGCGCAAAATGGATCCAAAAGCGGATCGGCAAAACGTCGTGTGAACAAGCCCTAATAGTTTTATAGCTGCAACAATACCATTTATGTATAGATTTTATTTATTTGTTTTTTCCATAGATAGGGATTTAGGGCCACATGTATGAAAACTGTCTAGGTCTAAAACTCACTTTGTTGCCCATAGCAACCAATCAGAGCTGCCCTTTCATTTCATATAGCGAGCTGGAAAAATGAGAGGGGCGCTCTGATTGGTTGCTGTGGGCAACAAAGTGAATTTTAGACCTAGACAGTTTTCATACATGTGGCTCCTAGGTATCGTTCACACTGCTTATTTGTGCATGAATTTCAGCCGTATTGCGCACCGTATTTGCGCTGCAGTATGACTGAAATCCGTCCCTGTCATTACGGTAATCCAAAGTTCTCATAGAGAACTATGGATTCCGTCTCTCCTCCCCGCTCGGCGAATACGCAGAGCGGGGAGAAAGTGACATGCACCTTATTTACGGCGTGTACCCGCCGTTAATAATGAATGTCTTTGGGGCCGGCGAGCTGCCGGCCCCCCCGCTGCCCGGCAGCTGGCGTAATTGCGGGACGAAATCCGTCCCAGCAATTACGTCGGCAATCAGTCGTGTGGACTAGCCATTAGTGTAGGGGAAAGTGGGAAGACTATATTTTAATCTTACTTTTTTTTTAAATCTATGTCTTTCTTAAACTTTTGTTGTTATTATTATTAGATTTTTCGTTACACTGGGAGCCTTCAGTCATTTGATTGCTCATATAATACACCACATTTCTTATGTTATACACTATATTATATCTGTCAGTGTAAAGCTGCCAGGCAATCTACTGGACCCTATCCCTGGCAGTGTCTAAAAAGCATATACAGAAGGCAGACGTCAATAGGTTCTCAGCTACCAGATGAAACCATCAACTCCCTGGGAACACGTTTCAGGGGGCGCCAATGAGTTGAGAAAGGGAACTCCCTCTCTCTAAAAACCACTTTCATGCAAAGGTCTCTATTCAATACAGCAGCTAAGGGGTTAAACAGCTCAGCTAAGGTATTTACCATCTTTACCATTAGAGCAGTGTCCTGGCTGTCATCAGACACCTGAGCCCCAGCACAAGACACTGATGCCAGCTCATTTTTGCTCTGGCGACAAATGACGTATTGTGGTCTTTAGCGGGTTAAAACGTGTGCATTTTCTACACTAGTTTTTGATGCAGTTGAGAAACACATGCAGTAATGCAACGTGTGACCCCAGCCAAAACGAATGCCAGTTTAGCATGTGCACTGTCGCTCCTTTGTAAGTTTTTGGGACTGACAAAAGATACCAGAATGCTGCACTTTAGTAATCTAGTGTGTATTTCCTAACAGAGATAGCAGAGGTGGGATTTAGAGAAAAAACATTTCAAATATGTGATATGAGACAAAAAGTGTAACATATTTCATACACCAGCTATGAAATTAAGGCATTACTGCAAGCATTTCTACATCAAAATGGCATTGTTTAAAAAAACAAAAATGCAGCACATTTTTACGCCTTTTAAAAAAAAAAAAAAAAATGCGAGTGGTTTTGTGATGAACAAATTTGGAACACAAGTAAAATATGGGTCAATAAAAAATGCATGAGTTTTTAATTGCTTGCATTTTTGATGCAGTTAAAAAAACAAAAATGCAAGCAATAAAAAAGCACATTGTTTTTTCAAAAAATACATGTTTTTTAATTAACCTCAATTTCACCTGTGTTCAAAATTAGAGCAAGTTACAAAACCACTTGCGTAAAACCAAACTCATGCTTTTTTCAAATGCATAAAAAAAAAATCCATGCGTTTTCAAACACAAAACAAAAATATGTGAACCCAGCTATATGTAAACGGACAGATAACCTGAATAATACTATGTAGGTCCAATAGCAGTGGCAGAGGGTGTGAAATATACAAGCCAGAAAGTAAGCAGCCAGTTCTTAAAGCTAATGTGTTAAAAGCAGGAAAAACATGTAAGCCTAAGGGTAAGCTTCCAAGCAAAATGCGCTCATTTACACATTTAAATTGGTCGCTTGCAAGGGCATAATTTTAAGACAAAAACAACGGGCAATGGCCAGAGGCAGATTTCTACCTTCTATACTTTTGTATTTCTTGGCACGTTCACGCCGCAAAGCATCGACGTATCAATTCTTTTACAACATGTGCAGTATGAGCTGAAAAATACATGACCAAATTCATTTCTTTAAATCTTGATTTTACACAGCACTCGATGAGTGTTGTACATGAACATTGTTTGAAGCATATTTTGGCACATACTTCAGTGCAAATTACATGGTGAAGTACGATGTCTGAACATACCGTTAGGCCGTGTTCACACGGCTTATTCCCGACGGATTTGTGCGCTCACAAATCTGCCGTGAATAGGGGGCGGGGCCGGAGCGCGGCGGGGGCGGCGCTCCCGGCCCCATAGACAATGCATTGTTTACGGCGCGTATGCGCCGTAAATAATATGCATATCACTTTCTCCCCCCGCGGCGGATTCGCCGAGCGGGGAGGAGTGACGGAATCCACTGTTCTCTCTGAGAGCAGTGGATTACCGTAATGACTCCGACGGATTGGCGCCGTACTGAAGCGCAAATCCGGCGCGCAGTTCGGCGCCAATCCGCGGCAAAATAAGCCGTGTGAACGAGGCCTGAGGCTGCATCCACACGGAAAGGATAAAATTCTAGTGGAATTCTAATCAGAATCCGACCAGCATTTTATACTTGGTTTACAGTCGTTTTATCACCAGTTTTAAAATCCAAAAACCCTGTCAAAAATCAACTATAAATTCTTGCCGTGTAGATGGACTCTAAGAATTTGACCAACTTTTTTCTGTCATCAAGAAATGTTACAAGCCCTAAGTAAGAACACAGCTGAGCGAAAAGCAAAAATATAAAAGAAACCCAAAAGACAAAGTTCGATTGCTCATATATAAAAGCCCAGTTTAAAAGAGAAAGAAAGCAATAAATGTACCATGTATAGTTGACCATCAGGGTTACCCTAGGTGTTAGGGGCCGTTCACACGGCACAGTACAAATACTGGTCTGAAATCCCGACCGGTATTTGCACTGTTTTCGGGCCGTGCATATGGCCGCCGGGGTACGGCTTTTCTCCGCGATTAGCAGAGAAAAGCCCTCCCCCTTCACATAGACATATTCATATTCCGCTGGAAAACCAGGCAGAATATTCAATTTTGGTGGACCGCCGGCGGTCTGAAAAACAGCCGGGCGGAAAACCGGGGCAGTGGGGACTGCTGCTCGGGTTTTCCGTAGAGGTCCATTTAAAAGTTTGTCAGCCGGTTTGCAGACCGTTTTCAAAACCGAAAACCCTCTGAAAAACCGGCTACAAACCCTTACCGTGGGGACAAGCCGTGGCCACAAGCTTTACCTTCCAGCTATCTTCTTACTAGGTAGAGTATCATTTTATGTTACTTAGCATTAATCTTTGGTGCATATCCTTAGTTTTTATCCCCATGTTTATGCCAATACGGATGAGTACATGTATTTAGGGGCTACATATGTATATATGTACATGGGTGACAGATATACTTTGTTATGATAGCATATGCACTAAGATATATATTATACGGATTTGAGTGTATAGTCAAAATTACATCGTTTACAGTGCCGATAGTGTGGATATATGGTATACTTGTGATATATTTGGTGACCCTCTGTTTACCTCACTAATTTTGTGTTTTTAATATTTTTGGATTAATAAAGATTTTGATATGTTGAGATCATATACTCTCAGTTGTGTTATTTTCTGATATGTACTGCTCTAAGCTAAAGCAGCAGAAGGACTATAGTGTTCCATCATGTTTCTCCCCAAAATGCTTACAAGCTCCCATTCTAGCTTTATCATTGGTAATCCCAGTCATGTACTCTGCTATTCTAGTTTTTTACTTTACTAACATACATTACATTGATCACAGTAAATGGCATAAATAACATGATGTGTATCACAATTAATAAGCTGTTGGATATTAAAGCTTTTATTTTATTACTATTGGCGATTTGTTTTGTTTTTTGTGCATGCATGCACATATTGCACCTTGTTTCTCCACACTGGAAGAATTCCTTCTGTGGCAACCACTTTTTTAGGTTCATTGGTGTGACACACTAAAATGGGAACCTTGTGTAATACCAGCAAAACATTTATTTAATATATATGAAATCCTTACTATAGGTTGTGGAAAACACTGGTACTACATTCTGACTTTTTCAGGCACTAGTTTGTCCTCTAATAACAACCCCTGTGATTCATCCCTTATTGTTTTTTAGATTTATGCAGTAACCATTCTTTGCAGCCACGGTTTTGTAGTCTATAACCTCTATTTCCTTAAAAGGGTTTTGCCATGATCAACAATCATGATCGAAAGCCACAGCGCAGACTGGAGAGTGGGCCGCGTTTGCACAGTCAGTTCTCATTCTGTTCTATGGGAGTTCCGAACAGAGAACCATGCACAAACGCAATCTGCTCTCCAGTCCGCACTGTGACTTTCGATGGACCATTCCTGATATAGGTGCAGATCCCACCACTGGGACCCACACCTATCAGAAAATGATGGCATATCCTAGCGATATGCCATCATTTTCTATTGTGGTAAGACCCCTTTAAAGGGGTGTTTCCACAAAGGAACATAAAGTAACAGGTCGGCTCATGGCTAGCTATGAGCAGACCACGTTACAGAATACAAAGGGCAGTTCTGAATGCAGTCGAGTGAGTATAGACTTGTAGCTAGTTATGAGCCAACCAGTTACCAGATGTTCATATTTAAGAAACACACAGGGCTGACTGTAGACATTCCCCAGGCTTCATCAGGCACTGGGAATCCAGGTAACCTGATGGGCCAGAGGAATACCCTTTGATCATTACAGTTCTGACCACCTACTCATGTTATGGTAAGAGAAGACGTCCCAGGCCCGTTCTTAACCCCTTAAGGACCCGGCGTTTTTTTTTTGGTGACACGTTCGTTTTTCCCTCCTCGCCTTCTGAAAGCCATAACTTCTTTATTTTTCCACCTACATAGACACATGAGGGCTTTTATTTTGCGGGACAAGATGTACTTTCTAATGGTGTTATTCACTATACTATAGAATATACTGGGAAACCGCAAAAAAATTCCAAGTGGGGCAAATTGTGAAAAAAAATGTATTTTCGCCATGTTTGCGAGGGTTTTGCTTTTACGGCGTTCAATCTTCGGTAAATAAAATGTGTTATCTGTATTCTTCAGGTTGTTACGCATCCGGCAATACCAAACATGTAGGGTTTCCGTTATGTTTTGGTACCGTAAAAAAATTCCAAACATTTTCTATTTTTGAAATTTGCGCCACGGCGCCATTTTGTGCGACCAATAACTTTTTTGTACTAACACCTACGGACATCAGTGAGGGGGCATTTTTTGCGGGCTGAAGTGTACTTTTTATCGCTAGCAGTTTGGAATGCATGCGACTTTTTTGATCATTTTTATTCCATTTTTTGAGTGACGTAAAATGACCAAAAAACGCAATTTTGGCGTTTGGAATTTTTTTTCTTCTACGGAGTTCAGCGTATGGGATAAATGATGTTATATTTTTATAGATCAGACTTTTTTGGACGCGGCGATACCAAATATGTGTAACTTTTTTATTATTTTAATGATTTTATTTGTAAAATGGGGAAAGGGGGGTGATTTGACCTTTTAATACTTTTTTTTTTGTACTTTAAAACTTTATTTATTTATTTTTTACTGTAACATTGAGGCCACCTGTAGTGCTTGACCACTATGTGGCGCGATTGTTAATACAACCTAATGCATTGCATAGGCAATGTATTAGGGTGTACAAAGATGGCGGTTTCCCCACTTCCTGTCTGCGGACGGAAGTGGGGCAAACCGGCCAGGGTAAGTGACGGGTGCCTTCCCAAGTCTCCCCACCACAATGCCCGGTGATCGGATCGGCACAGCATAGCTGCGCTTATGCCGATCACCGCACCGATCGGTGCGCGGCACCGATGGGCGTTAATTCAGACGCCGTGGCCATCTTTGCCGCGGCGCCTGATGGGCAAAACAGCGCCAGCGGGCGGAGCCACCCGCCGGCACTGTTACTGCCGGGTGTTAGCAGCGATTTGCCGCTACCACCCGGCGGCTGTGTGGGGGGGTCGCGGAGCGATCCCCTGCAAAGCCCCTTACGCCCTGGGAACGTACTGATACCCCCAAAGGCCCGTTAGGGTTAAGGGAGTGTGTAATCAAAAATGACTTATTTTTTAACTCACTTTTTTATGTTTAAACACATTTTTAAAGAATTTTTTGGTTATATTTATTTTTAATTTTCATATCACTTTAAATATTTAATAATAATTCTTAAGTCCTGCAGTTTTCACTTTGGCCACTAAGCCTAACAGTCTGACACTTCCTGCCCTATAGATAAAGATTTTCAGCAGGGGTGTTCATTATTAACACAAGCAGGGTCAAACTGAAAGGTTTTACACCAGTGTGAATAGATAACACAGAATCCACCAGTCACAAGAGGAGATAGTCACAGCTCTACCCCCTCCTCCTGGCGAAGTGAATTCTTCCAGGTCACACAGCATGACTCGAAAACTTTCCTATTGAAGTCTATGGGACAAGAAACAGTATTAAGACTCCTTTGTGCATGAAGCTGCTGTAAAGTATCTCTCTGACTGCTGTTAAAGCTGTGCAAACAAGGCTTAGTGGCCAAAGTGAAAACTGCAGGACTTAAGCATTATTAAAAAATATTGAAAGTGATATGAAAAATTAAAAATAAATATAACCAAAAATTCTTAAAAAATGTGTTTGACATAAAAACGTGAGTTAAAAACAAAAATTAATTTTTGATGACACATTCCCTTTAAGATAGGTGCGAGGCACTCCTCTTGGACCCACACCTATCACACATTGATGTTATATCCTTGAATTGTTGGCCACCATATTATACAGATCTTATTCCGAAAGATTACCTGTAGAATGTGAAATTAAATAAATTTGATCCATAAAGAGCCCCACCTCGCAACTTAAAGGATGAAAAGGATCTAATGCTAACATCTTGGTGTCAGATTCCAGAGGACACCTTTAGAGGTCTTAGAAATTCTATGACGGTTCAGAGCTGTATTGGGCATGTACACAAATTAGGTTTTAATATTACAGTCGTTACCAAGTAAAAAAAATTCAAGTCTAACTAAGATGCTAAAATAAGAACTAAGATTACTTGTTCCATAATATGTGAATTTTAAGCAATTTTAAGGGTGTCTGAAGAACCAGTGAATAGTTAAAGGGGTTGTCTCGCTACAAAGAATAGCTTGCTATAGTGGTGTCGTGAATGAGAAACCTGGACCACTACAGACTAGAACTATATCTTAAGCGAGTAATGCAGGTTCTGTTCGAGATCTCACTATGGTTGAGTTTGAGTACATAGGCTTTGTGGTGAGCTCTTTAAGCCTACCTTTGCTGTGGTGCAACGTACTTCCCCAACTGCTGGTGTAATGATCTGGGGAGCGACTGCATAAGTCATTTCTCATAGCAAGGTAATGTTCACCCACAAACAGGAAGGGTTTTCCAGTAAGGTTTATGGCATATTGCAACACTTCCTTGACCTGCCTGGTTGCCAGATTTATCACCAAATGACCATTTAAAGGGGTTTTACCAGGACGGGCCTTATCTGCTAAGAAGCAATTGTAAACAAGCCACTCTGAGCTAAGAGAGCGAGAGACACAGCCAGAGCACAGAGTCGTGCATAAGGGATTTGTGTGAAATGTTCCCCCCCCCAAATATATTTTAAACTACAACTAGTGGATTCTGTATAAAAGACAACCCTTTTCTCCACAGCAGCTTGAAAGCTCTTCATGTTCTGTCATCAGATAAAGCAGGGATCTACTCAGATAATCACACTACAACTAGTGGATTCTGTATACAAAGACAACATATTTCTACCCGGTGCCCTTTAAAGCTTCTGCAGCTCAGTCTCATCGATAAGAAGCTTTCTCTGCCCAAGCCCGGCCAGCAGCTCTTGTCAGGTGTATCTAATAGAAGCTTTGAAGTAACTAAGGGCAGGTAAGGCAGCCTGTAGCTCTCTCAGGCTGCAATTTTTGTAATCACATATATTTAGAAAAGTGATTAAATACCCATTTTGGAGGATCCCACGTCAACATTACATTGTGGCAAAACCCCTTTAAGGAGTGAGCTGGGACACCAGTTTCCGCAACCTATGTGCGCAGGACCATCACAGACCACAGGATGACATATGAAACCTGTATGGCTCCGTACCCAAGTGTATGTCGTCCTGTATACAGGCTAGGGGCAGTCCAACAAAGTACTAGAACTTCCGTTCAATTGGCATGGTTAATCAAACAGTTTTACAGAAGGAAAAAAACAAAAAACTTTTTGCCATAATGTTGTAAACACGTATATCATTACATTCATACACCCCTAAAATTTCATTCAATTCTGATAACTCCTTTTTAGTGCGTCATTTTGTTTTCAATGAGTGTATTTCTCAAATGACTCTAGTCTGTTAGGGGTGTTTCCAGGTTAGTTAATTTTACATTTGAAAGTCAAAACCAGCAGCATAGTTTAAAGTTATAAAACAGCGTAAAAGGGAACCTGTCACATAGATTATGCCCCCCCTTGCTGAGGACAGCACAGGCGAGTGACAGACATGCTGTTTCCAGCACTGTGTCCCTTATTCTGCGAGATGCTGTAGTTTTCAGGGCTGTGGACCCGGACCCTTTTTTGCAAAAAAAGGCCCGACTCCCAAACTAAAAAAAATTTATAAAAAATAATTTGGGTTTAATTTAGTTTAAAATGCAGTGCAAAAAAGCAAGGGGAAACCGGGGGGTCTTCCCGGGTTTCTACTGTTCCTTTAATTTTTCAGCCTAAATCCATAAAGGGTGAAAAATTGATAAACTTTGGAGCAGGCAAAGCGCTGCCCCAGGGGAAAAGATTTAGCTTCAATTCAAAAGAAAATTTTCGGGCAAAATTTTTTCCCCTGCTTTCGAAAAGTAAAAGATTTTTAACCCATTCTTTCAAAAACTGATGTGGCTGGGGGAAATTCCTTTAAAACCCTAAATTTTTTAGAGATGGGGCCCCCCTTTTGTCCCCGCTTTGCCCCCAAAGGTTTAGTGTAGGGAGGCCGTTTTTCCTAACCGGGGAAAAAATGAGATAGATGTGGGGGTTATTTTTTTCGGGTTTCAAATTGGAGGCCCCCAAACTATTTTCAAAAAAAAATTTTCAGGGGACCCCAAAAATTTTCCTCATTTTTTTGGGAATATTTACAATTTTTTTTTTTTTGTGTTCTAAAGTCTTTTAAAATAAATAAAATTTTACACTGCCCAAGCAAAATGAAAAATCAGGGGGGGGCCGGGAAAAAAGGGGAAAGGTTTTTAAAAAAAAACCCAAAAAATTGGGGAAAAATTTTTTTTAAATTTTAAAATCCATTTTTTTCATAAAACCTTTTGGGAAAATTTTTTAAACCACCAAAAATTTTTTTCCCTTTTCCATATGAGAAAAGTTAAAGTTTTTTAAAAATCAGTATAAAAAAAAGGTGTAAAAAGGAAAACATTCACAATCCCAAAGCTCTTTCCAGGGGTTTTCTTTTGGATTAGTGGGCAGTTTCCCCTCCTTTTTTATACCCACGACGCTCGTTTTCTTACGCAGTTCCCAAAATTTTTTAATTTACTCCGAAAGGGGGAGCCCCCTCTTCCCAGCAAAAATGTTACAACATGAACGAGTTGAAAAAAATTTTATTTAACCCAGGGTTTTTAACAAAAACCTATGAATACGGGGAACAAAACCCCATCCCCAAGATCCAAAAAAAAACAATATGTTTCTGATTTTTTGGAGGGGAAATTTGAATCTCCAACACAAAGAATGTGAATCTAAGTGGGGAGGAGGGGGGAAAGGGAAAGCAAGACAAAAAAAAATGAAAGTGAAACTTTAAGCACAAATTAGGGCACAAAAGGAAGCCAGACAACCCGGGGGAAAGGAGGGTAAAAGGGGGGTAGGGTTCTGGGGTTTTTTATTCCCATTCTTTCCTTATAATGGCTTCCCGTAAAAAAAAACCCCTGTTTGGGAATTTTTTTAAGGGAAGCTCCTTCCCCTTTTTCGGAAAGGGGAAGGATGCTGCAAAATGCAAAGGGGAAATGCAACAAAGAAAACAAGGGGCCTGGTGGCCTGGAATAAAGGAAACCCCACCCATGAAAAAGTGCGGTGATAAGATGACCAAAGAAAAACATTTCCGGGGAACCGGCGGGATCTTCGGGGTTTAAACTTTTTTAAAACCCCAAATTTCTAAACCCCCAATACTGTTTTTGAGAAAAAATTATTTTTTCTTATTATTACTGCATTTTTCCTGTCTTTGGTACGGAAAAAATAAAGGGAAAAAAAAAATTCCCTTTTGGGGGGCAGTGATGTTTTTTGTGAACCAAATAAGGGGGGGGGGGAAAAATTTTTTAAAAAACAATAAAAAAACAGCTTTGGGACTTTTTTTTAGGGGGTTTTCAGGGATTCTGGGAAAACTTTCCCCCTCCAAAACACCATCTCCTGTTTTTCATTTTTAAAGGGGGAAGGCCATCCAGGATAGTGCTTAAATTAGAAAGCAGCTTCATCATAAAGACACCCAAAACCACATATCACCATCCCCCAAAAGGAAAAAAAAAACCTTTACCCCCGGAACCACCATAGATAGGTTTGTGAAAAGAACTAGCAATTAAAAAAGAGTTGTTTTAAATGAAAAAAATTGCCCATTTTTATTTAATGCAACCAACTTTTTTTCCTCTGACTGGGGGAAACCCCACATTTTCTTTTAATATGGTTATTTCACTGAGCCCGGGGAAAACCCAGTCCCCCCCAGAGGGCCCAAAGTTGCGGGGGAAAACTGCGGGGGACCAAGGGGAATGACATGAAATGGGGGCAATGTGCAACAGCTTGGGGGAAAAATTTGAACCCCAAAGGGGAAAGTGGATGGGGTAATGCCCCAAAAAGGTCCAATTGTTGTGCTTGTATAACAACAGAAAAAGGGTTTAAAGTCTTCCTTGAAACAAAAAAAAACTGATCGTCAGGAAATGCACAAAACACCCGGAAAACTTACAAGAAGTGGCAGTAAAAGCTATAACGAACGTGAAAAAAAAATTCAAATGCCCTATTTAACGCAGTTTGGGCCCCCACGGGCCCCAAAGCCCAAACGAAAACCAAAGATGAGAAGAGATTTAGAAGAGCAGGGGGGGGAAATACGGAGGGGGGTTAAAAAAACAATGGTTGCAGTGCCCCTTTTTTGCGACCTCTTACCCAAAGGGGAAGACTTAAGGGGCCAGAAAAAAACTAATGTTGTTGAAATTGCAAAAATATTTCCCGAATAATCATTTTCCCTGCAGCAGCCTAAAAAGGGAAAGGGGGGAAACCCAAAGCTAACGCTCCCAAAAAGATGTTAAGGAAACCTCCTGTTGGGGGGACTGTTTTGTAGAAAAATTTGGGGTCCCGGGGGTTACCCAAGAAATATAGAAGAGGAAAAAAAATCAGGCGAAAACCTTTTTAAAAAGGCAAAAAAAACCCTGGAGTATATTTGAGGGTGGGGGGGTTTTCCCGAGAAAACAAACCCCCCCTTTTCTTAAGAAAATGATGTTATACAAAAATTTGGGGAAATTAAACAGACTTTTTATACAAAAAAAAGGGGCAGTATATCAAAAACCCCCTATTCTAATGTTTAATTTTTGGGTAAAAAAATCGAAAATAAAATAAAATGAAACTGTAAAACGGCCAAAATCCTCAACAATTTGGCTTAAGGGCCCATGAAACAAATTGTGAGCTTCCTAAACCCCATCCCCCTCAATTTTAAAAACCAAATACAAAATTTTTTGGCCCTTTTCCTTTATTTTGGGGGAAATTTTTTCCCCCCGGAAAATTTTGGGGGAAGGAACTAAAGTAAACATTTTAAAAAACAGAATTTAAAAAATGGACAGAATTAAATTAAAAAGCAGTAAAAAAAACAAAAAGGGACAAGACTGACTCCAGTTTTATTTTTTTGGGCAAATTTTGTAAATTTATCCAATTTTTCGGGGGTCAAAACCTAAGTGCTGGGGGAGAGGAGTTAGCAAATGCATGGGTATCCACAATCATCCATTTTTAAAATTCCAATTTATAATAAACTTCAGAGCTAAGGGGGAACCATTCAAGAAATAAAATTGTTTTGCGGGAAGATTTTTTAAAGGGAAAAAGGTTTAAACAGTAAACTGGTGGAATTCCCTTAAGCGTTGGATTTAGAACTTTTAAAAGTAAGAATTTCACTTTTAACAGCAGTGGGTTTCCCTTCTGCAGGGGTTAAAAGAAAATTCTTTTCCTTTTGGACTCTTTCATTCAAATTTTGAAAAATGGGTTTGGGGGACCCAATAAAGAAAGGAAATTTGGGTTTTTTTTTTCCAAAATTTAAATTGGAACAAAGAAGAAGAGGGATGATGAAGATGACGACGAAAAGGGGAGCTACAGAGGACAGCGGGGACAGTAGAAATTTAAGTTTTTTCTTGGGGTCGGCGGGACTGACATCAAAAGTTTTTTAAAATATAAATTTTTTTGTTTTAGCCAAATTTAGTTAACAAAAAAGGATGTTTGTTTAAGCAAATAATTTTAAATTGTTTGAAATTTTGTTTTTGTTTCATTTGAAAAAATCTTTTTAAAAATTTTTAAGGCGGGATTTTTTTTCCCTCCTTTTAAGAAACAACAAACAGGGGGTTGCCCAAATTTGAAATAAATTTAACCATTAAACTGGGGAGAAAAAAGTAATAAAAAAATTTTAAATTTTTAAAAATTTTCATTTTATTTGCATTTTAAAATGGGCCAAGAACTATTTGGGTAGAAATTTTTGTTTTAAATCATGATTTAAACCCAACCCTTTAAACTGCCCCTGTGTTTTAAACCCCCGTGTTTAAAAAACCCCCCTTAAACCGCCTGGGAGCCAGTTTTGGCCTCTCTGACAGAGCCCTATTTTTTGAAATCTGTATGTGTAAATTTTAATTTTGAGAAAATAATTTTTTGCCTTTAAACCTATCCTGTTTAAAGAGTTTGGTTTTCCCTCGGCCCACATTGTGCTTTAAGATAGTAAAAATTTTGGTCCAAAAAATTTTTTGTGTTTTTTTGGTGAAAAATAAAAAAAAAATCGTGAAAAAATATAAAAAAATTTCCCAATTTTTAAACTTAAAAAAATTTCTGCTTGTAAGAAAAGATAGTTATTCCACTCAAAATTTTTAAATAACTGGCATTTACCCTATGTTGCTGTGGGTTTCCCATCATTTTTTTAAATGTTTTTTTTTTTTTTTTTAACGCATTAGGGGGCCCTTAAAAATTTATTTAGTAATTTTAAAATTTTAAAACAAAATTTGCAATATACTTTTTTAAAAGAACCAGTCCAGTTCAAACGGGGAGATTGGCCTGTATTTAGATACCCCCATAAATCCCCTTCATCTAAGAAACTACCCCCCTTAAAGTATTAAAAAAACCGCTTTTTAGGAAGTTTTTTAACCCAAATTAGGTGTTTCACGGGAATTTTAAAGAAAAATTTGGAATTTGGAAATTTAAAAAATTTAAACTTTTTTTGCGATTTAAATTTTTATTAAACATTGTTTCACAAGAAAAACGGAAAAAATTGTGATCGGGAAATAAAAATTAAAAAATTTTGGTTTCCCCAGTTTCCCCTGGGTTTTTCAGAGAAAATTCCCATATTGGCCCCCTAGTGTTTTTTTGGGTTTAAACCAAACAAGCCCCAGAATAGGAGGAGAAACCTACGGGAAACCCGGAGTCCATTTTTCATTACCATTTTTTTTTTGGGGGGCCAATTTCGGGTTTCGGACCCCAAAAAGGGTTAAAAAAATTAATAAAGGGCCCCAAAAAAAATCCCCTTTTTTTGGGAAACTAAAACCCCTTGGGTAATATACCCGGGGGGTTGTAGTGAGCAAAAATGGGACCCCACAGGTGTGCACAAAAAATTTTTGGGGGCGTTAGGCTGGGGAAAATGTAAAAAAATTTTTTTTTTTCCAATAATCTGAAATTTTTAGCAAAAAAAAATGTTTAATTTTTAAAAGGGGGAAACCCTGGAAAAAAAAAGCCCCAAAAAACCTTTTACCCCCAATTTCTTCCCAAAGGGTTGGCAATACCCTACATGGGGGTGTAATCTGCTTTTTTGGGGCATGGGGGGGGGTTTATAAGGGGGGGGACCCGTTTACCCGGTTTTTTGGAATCCCAGATTTTGGTGGCCCTTTGTACATAAAAAAAGGCCCCCCAAAATCCCAGAAAAAGGGGGAAACCTTCCAAAGTAAACCCCAATTTGGTTTTCACCGCCTAAAGGGAACTCATCTAGGGGTTTATTTGAAACATTTTGGGGGTGCACGGGTTTTGTTACAAATTGCTTTTTTTTGAGGGGTATGAAAATGGGGGGAAAACGCAATTCCGCCATTTTTTTTGAGCTTCAATTTTAAACACCCTTTCCCCCGTGCATTTGGTAAAGGGAAGGGTTTTTATCTTTACTTTTGGGGGGTTCGGAACAATTGCAATGGTTAAGATTTTTTTATATTTTTTTTTTTATGTTTTTTTTAATTTTACAAATTTTAGAAATAGGTCTTAAAAAAATTTGCGTTTTTTTGTTTTTTGTTTAAATAGCCCTTTAACTTTTCAGTTTTCGGAAATACGGAGAGGATTCGGGTTGTTTTTGTTGGGATGAGTTAATGTTTTTTTAGTACCATTATGGGGGAAATTATCCCGCTTTGATCATTTTTTTATTAAGGTTTTTTGTGGCATTTTAAACCCAAAATACCTTTCCCGGGGTAGTTTTTTTTTATTTTTTTTTTAACAGGGGTTTCACCGGTGCAGTAAAAACGGACTACTAGTTTTACTCATCAGGTCGATACGTTTAAAAAGCGATATCCAAATTTGTAAAATTTTTTTATTTTTTTCTGCTTTTTACACAATATAAAAAATTTATTAAAAAGGGAAAAAAACACTTTTTTTTGCATCCCCCCTTTATGTCTGAGACCCAAAAAACTTTTTTTTTTTTTCCCGTGTAGGGAAGCTTTTTTGGGGGCCCTTGTTTTTTGGGGGAAAGAGTTGACTTTTTTATTGGTAAAATTTTTTGGGGGGGGGGGGCCCCCAAAAAGAATTTTTTGATCAGTTTTAAATCCTTTTTTTTTGGAAGGCGGGTGAAGAAAATACGGGCAATCCTAGTAGTGTTTTTTATTTTTTTTTTTAACGCGCCCCCTTGGGGCAGTTTCCATGACCAGTTTATTTTTAAAACTCTCTGGTCGATACGTTTATGGCGATACCCTATTTTATATTTTTTAAAAAATTTTTGAAGACTTTAAAAAAAAAAAAAAAAGTTTTTTTTTTTGGGTTTTTAAAAAAAATTTTTATGAAATTCGCTGTCTTCTGGAGCCTTTACTTTCTTTTTTTTAACCTTTTACAGAGCCCGTGAATGGATTTTTTTTTTGCGGGGATAAACCCTGAATTTTTAAAATTGGTTACAATTTTGGGCCCGTCTATTTGAATTTTTGATCGCTTTTTATTAAAATTTTTTATGTGCTGCAAGATGTACAAAAATCGCAATTCTGTGATGTTTTTGTTTTTGTTTTTTATGGCGTTCCCCCCGTAGGGGTTTTAATTTTAACAGGGACAGATTTATCGGGGGGGGCCGTTAACCCCGCGGCAAATACCAAAATGGAGAATTTTTATTTATTTTTGATTTTTTTTGGGGGCCCGATTGGGGCGTTTGTAAAAAAAAAAAAGGGTGCGGTTGACGGGGTTTTTTATTTTTTTTTTTGTGTTTTTTTACTTTTTTTTTTTCCTCTTTTTTTCACTTTTTTTTTTTTCACTTTAAATCTTCTAACAGCAACCCATAAGTTTGTTTTTAGAAAATGCAGCCCAAGTGCACAGTACCCGTCTTTTGTACGGGGTTGCCATGAAAAACCCTGTCACCAGGGCCCACAATCCCATTGCGGCGGGGGGGAATCAAAGATGCCCCCCGGGAATTTGCCGTTCACCTTCCCCGGAGGGATCAGAGAGGAGACCCGGTTGGCCCCCCAACCCCTTCCCCCCCCGCCTGCGGCCCTTTATTTTCGCGCCTTAAAAGGGGCCTGCGGAAATGAAGCGGAAATAAACCCGCGGCCGGACCCCACTCCGGGGGGGGGTGATACCCCTGCCCCAGCGGTTAATTTTACCGCTGGCCCCCATGTTGCGATCGTGCTGGCTCCCCCAAGCCCAACCGGAAATCCCGGGGAAATGGAAAAACTTTTCCTTTTTTGGCGGGAAGCATTTCCCCGTTTGGGCGTTCCCAATACGCCCTATGTCGGGAAGGGGTTAAATCAGCCCCAATTTTTAAAATCAAACCCAAACCCTTTTGTAACAATGTTTTAAACCCTTGTAAATTTAGGCTCCAAAATTCACCATCCCCTACAGCTTTGTACAGAGGCAACTGAAATTTTTATATAAAAGTCATTTTCCCCCATTTTTCCCCCGGGGTTTTTCCCCACAGGGGCTTTTTCCCGACGGTTTGTGAGCCGGTTTTTCGCTCAAAATTTCCCGGGGGTTTGGAATAAGGGGCGGAGGGGGAAAAGGAGCGGCGGGGGGCCGCCCCCGGGGCCCCATAGACAATGCTTTGTTTACGGCCTTTCGCACCGTAAAAAATTTGTTAAATTGGTCATTTTCCCTCCCCCCACGGCGGTTCGCCGAGCGGGGGGAGCGAGGAATCCACTTTTTCTCATGAGGCAGTGGATTTCCGTAATTACTAAAGAACGGATTGGCGCCGTTACTGCAGCGGAAACCCCGTTGCGGATTTCGGCGCCAATTTCCCGCGGGGGAAAAAAAAGTGGGTGTGAAAACGGGGCCCTTTTAATACATTAATTTAAAATTGCAAGTTTTAGCATCTACTTGTTCTAGATTCTTTCGTTTTTCCAAAATTTTTTTTGTTTTTTCCCCAAAAATTTTTCCAAAAATGTTAATTTTTTTTTTTTTGGGGGTAGGGGTTTGGGAAATCCCCCCTTTTGGGTTTTTCCCAATACGGGCCTGAATCCTTCTGGACTCTGAATCAGATTCAAGAAATATCTTGACCAAAATCTGATTCCCCAGGTTCCTTCTTTTAAAATTCCCCAAAGTTGGTGGGAAAATTGGACTTGGGTATGCATACAGCTTTTTCTTCAACTCTACTAAAAAATGTTGGGAAAAAACAAAAAATTGTTACCCTTTTTACTTGTCATTTTCCCCGTTCCTTCCTAAATAGCTTGATTAAATTTTTATCATAAGGTGTTTTAAAAAAGCCTAAAGTACCAAATTTTTCCACAAATAAAGTTTTCACTTAAACCCAAGGACCGTTAAAGGGGAGTCAGGAGCGGATTTTTGGGAAAATTTAGGAGTCGGATTTTGGGGGTTTGGCTTGCCGACTCCCCAGCCTGGTAGTTTTTTTTTGGGGCCCTTTAATGCTCAGATCTGGGAGTTTGCAGCCATTAAAAGTCCATCTTATTTTTTGAGAGGTGTTTTTCCCCACCCACCTGACAGTTTTTCCCAAATTTCTAAACCCATTTAAAGAAAATTGGGGGAAAAGGGAAACCTTTTCCCCATAGATTATGCCCCCCTTGCTGAGGGGAAAACACAAGCTATTGTCGAACCCGCTGTTTCCAGCGCTTTTGGGGCCCTTTTTCTGTAAGGGTTTCCGGGAGTTTTTTGAGCATTTAATGCTCAAATTTATTCATGAGGGAGGTGTTAGCCCACCCCAAAAGGGTAGTTTCCGCCCCACCCGAGTTTTTCACCCTTTTTTCAAACCCATTCAAAAATAATAGGGGTTATCGGGTTTAGGGGGGCGGGGTAGCCCAGGGGGGCGGGTTTTGAAACAAACCCGGGCTCTTTCCTCCCTTTAAAACGCAAAATTTGAGCACTAAAGCCTAAAAAATACAGCACCAAAAACAGAATTAAAAGACACAGCGTTTGGAAAAAGCAGGGCTGCACTAGCTTGTGCTGCCCCCAGCAAAGGGGGGCATAACCACTTTACGGTTCCTTTAAAACAATAAACCTTTTCCTTTTAGGGTTTCCTTTTCTCAAACCAAAAAAATAAAACAAGCCAAAGATTTTTAATATTCATGCTAAAGTACCCCCAAAACGCTTTCAAAGGTGGAAATTGATGCCCCGGGGAGGGAAAACTGCAGCCAGGTATAGCTTGCCCCCCCAATAAAAAAATTTTTTCCCCTGTTGGGGTTTTTCCCAAAAGGTAAAGAAAAGGGGGCAGTAAATGACTCAGTATCATGCTGCAAAAATGATCTGGTTTTTTTTGGTCCCTTTTTTGAATTGCCCTTTTTTTCCAAAAATTTTTAAAAATATCGTCATGGTTGCCGACTATGAAAAAAGCATTTCAAAATTTTGTGCACCCGTAAAACGGATATTACATTAGTAACCCCTAACTATAATGCTATCCATGCACTAGGCAACATAGGAAATCCTTTTAACAAAAAATTTTTACCCAAATTTTTGATTTTTCAAAAAAAAGGCAAAGAAAAATAGAATGTGACCAAAAGGGGTTTTCTCACCATGAATTTTAGCAGTTTTGCACTTACTGTTTGTCTTCAGGTGGTGATTAACATATTCAACTCTGACCATGCAGGAGATTTTTTTATCTTTTAATAAGGGTTACAGATAAAACCCCTGTTTTTTAGTTTTTTCACACACTTTTATCTTTGTTTAATGAATAATTCCTTTTTTTAATAGGAAATCAGTTGGCTTCAATTTTCATCCCTCTATGGGGCGAAAACCCTTTCTCCCTACTCTCAGCTAATCAGTTTAAAAATTGTCCGGCTGGTATGCCAAAGGGAAAACCCTAAAAACCCGTTTGGGGGCTTCAAATTCCCCATAAAAAAAGCTTTTATTTTTTGACTAAAATGAAAACTAATTTTAAAAGTGGGGAAAACCCCCTTTTTAAGAGAAGTAGTACACTTGTAACTGGCAAAAAGCCAAGTGGGGGACGCACCTTTTTTTAAAAAATTTCTTCCCGGGGGCCCAGCCTTCATTTGCTTTAACTTCAAGGGATTTAGGGTTTCCCTTTGGCGCCATTGAACAAGTCCCTGGTTTTTCCAAAACAGAGCTGTTAAAAATCTAGGAAAAAAAAAAAAGAAAAAAAATCGGTAGAAATTTTTTAACCCCAAAGTGTTTGGTGACTACAGGACATGAGAAAACTGGGAAATTGTTAGCAAAAAAACAGGTCTCAAAAGGGGGCTAAAAAAGGGCCCTTTTTGAAAAGACATCAGATCATCCCGTTCCTATTGCAATTCTTATGTTTGTCTATTTAAAGTAGGAAGAAATTTTTTGGTTTAGTAGCTCCTTTTTGCCTTGACCTCCAAAAACCCGCCACCCATCAACACCTTTTTGCTAGGATATGGTGCTGGACAATACATGAAAAAAAACTTTGAGGTTCTTGGGTTTACAAGTTAACCCCAAAATTTTTTTCTTTATTGTAGATAGCAATAAAATGCTTTTTTGCAGGTTTCCAGTTTTGTTTGATAGCCCTTATGGGTTTCAGGAACAATGCCAAAACCCCCTGGGATAAAACCCATATTGTTATGTCCCCATCTTTTTAAACTTGGATGGGTAGGAGATTTGTATACATTTTCATTACATATCACACTTTTCCTTTCAAAAACTGCAGGGGAAAGGGGTTAAAAACCTTCACAATGTGTATGATTTTTCCCCTGGTTTTATTAAGACCCGGTATAAAAAACAAAAAACTTTTAAAAGGGGGTTCCCCGGCGGGAAATTTCATGCAATTTTTAAAACACAGCATGCACCCACTAAACGAGTGGGATGGCCCCAAAGGGCTTCTACTATCCCCCCGGGACGTTTTAAAACCCCGGGAAATAGTGAAAATTCCCCTGGGCCCTTTTTCCCGGCCCTGTAATACGCATGAGGAAAGCCAACAATTTCTCTATGAGAGCTATGAATTCCATAAATTTCGAGGCGTTTCAGGGGATATTGCAGAAACCTTTTTACGCCCCGGGGCGTCTGCATGTTTTATTTAGATAATTTTCATTACCCCCCAGGGGAAGTCTATATAAAAACAAAAGGCTCCTTTACTCCCCACCCCTTCAAAAAGCTTTGTTAATTTTTCCCTGCCAAATTTTAGATTAAAAAAGTGCAAACAACGCAAGCGGGGGCCCCAAACCCGCTCCCGGCATAGCTAAAAGAAATAGTCCCGGAAAAATAAGGGCTTTTAGTCCGGGGTTTAGCCTCGCAGGCTACACTTTTTAAAAATCAATATTTTTTAGAAAGTGAATAAAAAACCCCTTTTGGGGGGATCCCCACCCTTTTAAACAATTTGAAAGGTGGCAAAACCCCCTTTTTTTCAAAAATTTGGGGTAAACAAAATATGAATTTTTACAAAAAATAAAAATAAATAATTACACAAATATTTTCAGTGATTAAAAAAGGGGGAAAAGCATGAAACTTTTCAAAACAAAAAAAATTTTGAAGGCTGTTTAAAAGCCCGTTTTTGGGGGTTGCTCATACAAAAAAAATTTTACCCCCAATTCCCCATGGAATCCATATCAACCAACCCGGATCCACCCCTCTGGGTTTACAAATTGAGGCACAGAGAAAAAAAAATGACCTGCCACTTTTAATGCGGTTCCCCTGCTTTACCCCTACAAAGTAGCCCGGATGCAGTTTTGTGGCCCTTAAATGGTGTTAACCTGCCCCCCTCCCCCCAAAAAAAGTTAAACCCCACTACTGGGGTAAAAAAAATAAAAATCTTTGGGAAAACAAAAGTTGAAAAACTTGTTGCATAAAAAAGACCTTAAAGGTGTTGTTCCACTACGAAGATTAGTGAACAGTAAATGAAGACATTTTCCAAATACATTGCTTTGTTTATTTTTTATTTTGTTTAGGGGGTAAGAAATGCAAAACAGGGTCTCCCCAGGTTTACCGACCCCGCTCTCCCTTGCTCTCTCTGCTGTTTGCCCCTTTTTGTTTGCAGGTAAAAAGGGGGATCAAAAAGGGCAGCCCACAGAAAAAGCCCCCGAGTGTTATCTGATCTTTGCAAACAAAGGGCTAAATTTCTTTTGTTTTCTTAGCTCTGAAATCCCCTTTCACTTAAAATAAACAAATCCTGCCTCATTTTCAGAGCAATTTTGAAGACCTTTAAATACCTAGATGAAATGCTAATCACTGCTAAAGAACCAAACACAGCCTAACCAGGAAGAGACCAGGAAAAATTTAGTATGGAAAAACCCGGGTTTTGCCTCTGTGAAAGACCAAAGGTTTAGACCCAAAACCTTTTAAAAATAATTTACAGTTTCTCTGTAGCCCGGGGCCACAAATTTTAAACCTTTAAAACAAAATATTTTGTATTGGGAGAATAGTTTACCCAAAAAAAAAGCGCTCTCTAAATGTTTAAAAAACTTTAGAGAGAAGAAAAAAACAGAAGTAAAAAAAATTATAAAATAATTAATATATATAATTTTATTATATATATATTAATTTTAAAAATTTTATAGTATAATTAAAAACGGGTTTAAGGCCCGGATAACCCCCACCTACTTTTGTCCCCAAAAAAAGGGGGGAAAATTATTGACTCGAGTTTTAAACCTAGGGTGGAAAATTTCAGCGGTAATGGGTAAAATAAAAATACCCAAAACCAATAAAATTAAAAAGGGAGGGATTGGCGTTTAATGTTTCCCCCCATAGGCAGGTATAGGCTTTGGGATAGGGAGTTTTTTAAAGTCCCCCCTAGGCAGTTTAAAAGTCCCCCCTACAGTTTTAGGCAGCCCATATGTCCCCCCTTTGGCGGGTTTTTAAAGGGAACTATATGTTTCCCCATGGCAGGTTTTAGGCAGCTATAATTTTCCCTAGGCCCGGCAATTGCCCCTTAAAGAAAGGTTTTTAGGTCCCAAAAGGCCCGGGTATAGGGAGGGATATGTCGTTATAGGTGGGGATAGGCAGTACTAAGGCGGGATTTGGTAAAGGGTATAGGCAAATAAATAGGCAGGTAAAAGGCAGAACTTTTAAAGGAGTTTTAGTTTGGTTTTAGGAGTATAGGGAGGTTTAAACAAAATTTTTTAGGCAGGTTGGGAAGGGAAAGGGAAAAGGGATGGGTATAGGGGAGGTTTTAGGTAGTAACGCAGGTATAGAAAGGGTTATTGGTAGTACTTAGGCCCGGTTTTAGGTCCCCCCATAAGAAATAAAGGCCCGGTTTAGGAAAAAACTTGGCAAAGGGATTTTTGGTTAAAATACTAGGCAAGGGAAGGTAGGGTTATAGGTTGTACTTTGGCCGGTATAGGGGGCTTATAGGGAGTACTAGGCAGGTATTTGGCAGTAATAGGCAGGTGAAGGTAGGCTTATAGGTAGTACTAGGAGGAAAAGGGAGTACCCCCAGGCAGGTGTACGGTAGGCCCTTTTAGGTTTGTTCTAGGCAGGTATAGGTTTGGTTTTAGGTTTGTACTAGGCAGGTATAGGCAATACTAGGAAAGGTTTTAGGTCAAGGGAATAGGCAGGTTTTAGGGGTACTAGGCGGTTTGGGTAGGCTTTAAAGGTTAAATAACTAGGCAGGGATAAGGGAGGCTTATAGGTATACTAGGCAGGGATAGTGGCTTTTAGGAAGTTTTCTTGGAAAGGGATAGGCAAATTTCTAGGCAGGTGTAGGGAGTACTAGGCAGGTAAAAAAGGGAGGCTTTTAGGGAAAATACAGGCAAATTTAATTTTGGGAGAACTAGGCAGGTATAGGTAGGCCCTTTTAGGTTTTTTTTCCCAGGCGGTATAGGTAGGTTATAGATAGTAAATAAAGGGGGGGTATAGGCAAATACTTTGGCAAAAAATTTTGGCAGGTGTAGGCAGTACCCAGGGGAGGGATATTTTTTCTTATAGGGAGTATAGGGAGGTTAGGTAGGCTTATAGGTAGTACTAGGGGGGGTATAGGCCCTCGTTTAAAACAAAAAAAAAAAAAACTTACCTGGCTCCCCGTTTACCTCGTTCCCCCCTTTTCCGCCCGCCTTCCTCGCCCCCCGGCCCCCCGCGCGCTGTTTTTCCGTCTTCCCGGCAAGGCGGCCCTTGGTTTTCTCCCGGGGCCGGCCCCCAAAGCAGCGTACGACACACGCCTTTCCTGTTCCCGGGAGTCCGGGGGCCAAACCCCGGGGTTTCGGCCTCCCGCCCGCAGTCCACTGCGGAGCACGGAGGGGTCGCTCTGTGCTCCGCAGTGGTATCTCCTCTCCTGCATGCGCTCCGGAGGAGTCGCATGCAGGGAAGAGATTGCCGACAGCGAGGGGCCCAGCGCAGTGCCCGCACGCTGTCAGCTGTACTCGGGATTTCTGCTAATATGCGCTCCCTGAGGAGCCGCATATAGTGAAGCTTCCCTGTCGACACTCGGGCCATCGCAGCGCCCGAGCGCCGACAGTGACTCGAGTATAACCGAGGGGGGTTTTTCAGCACATTTTTTTGTGCTGAAAAACCTCGGCTTTTTACTCGAGTATATACGGTGTATATATATAAAATATATATATATTTTTATATAATATCAAAATAAAAATAAGATATATATTAATAAAAATAGATCAAGACATTCCCTTTTCCCCATTTAAAAAAGAAGCGCAATGAAAAATTAAACATAATTGGTATCACTACATGGACTAGGAGTCCAATCTTTTCAAATATAACCTTATTCGCCCTACACAGTGAATACTGTGAAAGAAAAAAAAATATCTAATGCTAAAATTGTGCATTTTGTTCGTTTCGGCTCCCTCCAGTAAACTAAAATAAAAAGTAATAAAAATCTGAAAAGCTCCCCAAAAAGGAAAGCTGAACTTTAGCCCCCATAAAAAAGTACCCACAAATCTCCAAAGATGGAAAAAAGTTTAAGTCTCCATGAAAAAAAAGCAATACAAAGCTTTTTTTCGACTTTTAAAAAATAGTAAAACATAATGAAAACAATATGTTTGGTATCATTGAAACCATGCTGACTCTCAGAAGAGAGATACTATGTCGCTTATGCCGCATGGTGACACTTGATAAAAACAAAATCCTAAAAATGATGGCATAATTGTGTTTTTTTTTCCACATAATGGGGGACATGCATGAAACTGTCTTGGTCGAAGGCTTTTCTTGTTGCCCATAGCAACCAATCAGAGCACCCCTTTCATTTTCACAGAGTACTATATGAAATTAAAGGGGCGCTCCGATTGGTTGCTATGGGCAACAAGAAAAGTCTTAGACCATGACTAATCATACATGTAGCCCAATCTGTTTTAAGTTGCATTAAATGGCACCATTAAAAAATACAACTTTTCCCGAAAAAAAAAAAAAAAAAAAAGTGGATGAAATATAAACCACAACAAAAATCTAAGGCAAACCCCCCCCCACCCTCCCAAAAAAAAACACCACAACTCACCAGCTTGTTAACTCGCAGCTTTGAAGAGTTAAATTTAAAGACATCAATCTTCTTATCAAGTGGCTTGATGGTAAACTGCAATGAGAGAAAAATAATATGTATATAGGATAAGGAATAAGTAAACTAGACGTACCAGGGTAGCGGGTTTCTTTTCCAACCAAAAGCTGGTAACATTAAAAAAAAAATAATAATTTATACATCCCTATATCAAATATACAATTCCAGATTTTACTTTAAAATTAAAAACCTTTCAGTGTTTTCCCACCCAAATAAAAGGCCCCCCAAACCCCCCCCCAAAAAGTAAACTTAACGGGTCCACACCATTACAGAGAATATGGGTCTTCACACGCTTCAGCAAAATCCAACCTTGAGTTTCCCAAACACAGATGTCAAAACCGTTTAAAAGGGAAAAAAATTTCACAGCTCAGACCATGAAAAGTTCTGGAGGGGTTCCTAATTTAATAGCCCCATGGGTCTCTGAAAATGTGCTCCCGGGAGGGGGAAACTACATTACAAGTGGTATTTTCAAAATTTTTCCCCCCGAAGGTTAATCCAAGGAGAATTATTTTGCCTTTTTAAGCAATATGTAAAATTTTAATATCTTCGTTTGTTTCTTTAACCCCTTAAGTCGAACGCCTGAAAAAGTGTTAATGACCAAAAATTTTTTTTTTGTTTTTGCCTCCTTGCGTTTCTACAGTTGTAAAATTTTTTATTTTTAATGCGCGTTGTATGAGGCCTCGTTTTATTCGAGACAAGTTGTACTTTATGGGGGGAAAGTTTAATTCACTTATAAATAATTTCAGCATTTTTTTTTTTTGTTGTAAAAAATTTTTTTTTTTTTTTAAAATTTTTATTTATTTTTTTTAATTTTATTTTTTTAAATTTTTTTTACACCATTCACATTTCACACTTAACTTTTAGATTAATTCTACAGGTTATTACGGGGGGTTTTGGGGGATACCTAATATGTATAAAGGTTTTTTTGTATGGTAATTTATGACAATTATTTTTTTTAAATATTTATTTTTTTTTTTATTTTTTTTTTTTTTTTGTTTTTTCACTTTTGGGTTTTTTTTTAAATTTTTTTTTTTTTCTCCCATGAAAGGGGGAACTGTTTTACATTTTTTTTTAATTACTTAGTAAAATTTTTAGCAATTCATTATGCTAAACATTTAATCTGTGTCACTTTGACACA
>JAODAL010036791.1:0-41223 GCA_025379985.1 Phyllomedusa bahiana | reverse complement strand
ACCAAAACCCCCCTTTCCCTGGACACCAACAGCTGCCACAGTGCATCCTCGCACTCAGGCAGTGCCACAGCACATCCCCTGCACTAAGGCATTGTCACCGTTCCCTGGTCCCACAGCAACTATACCAGGAACCAGCTCAGGAGGAAGAAAGTGCTGGGCAGTGGACTAGATAGGGCCTGGGCAACAACTTCTTCTATATGCACATACGCACAGAATGCACACACTATATAAACACAAATACACCCTGTATATAAAAACACAGGCTTAATGCCTTACCCTGGTCCCTCACAGATCTGGACCCTCTCTTCACAGCACAGGTCCTTCTTCACAGCATAGGGCCCCCTCACAGCAAACGACCCCCTCACAGCACAGGGACTTCTTCACAACATTGTGTCCCCTAATAGCAAAGTGCTATGCAATACATGGAAACCTCTAAAGAAGCATCTATGCTATCTACATTATATGAAAAAACTTTGAGATTCTTAGTTCACATGTTTTGATCAAAAAATGCTTAAGCCACCCCCGGGCTACCAATGGGATCTCAAGGCGGGTGGTCCTACTCTATTTTTACCTCTCACTAGAGTCAAATTCAGACTTCTCATTGGGTCAACAGACCTCCAAAATCCAGAGAGAAAAATAAAAAAGCACCAACCTTGCAAGCATACTACACTGATATAACAACCTGTGGAAGTGGGCGGGGTGCAAAAGACCAAAATGGAGGCATCCATTCCTCCCTGTATAAGTTAAAAGCAATATATGCCAAACAAAGTATAGCTCTGCATAAAAAAACATTTCTGAAAAACACAATGTGAACCTGGGTGCCACGGGGCTGGTTGCGGCATATATATATATATATTATATATATATTATATATTTTATATATTATACGCATTCCAATACCAGTGGCACAGCATCAGCTAAAAGGGCTAAGCGATACATGAAAACCTCTAAAGAAGTATCTATGCTATCTACAATATATATCTAACAAATATCAGTGGCACACTAAAGACTAAATAAAACCTCAATGGTATATGAAAAACATGGTACCTTAGTTTACAGTATTTGATCAAAGATTGTATTAAGCTCACCTCCCAAAACGTCAAGGGGATCCCAGAGCAGGTGAGTCCCTTACATTTAAATATTACTTCCTCACTAGGCGTCAATCCGACTGCAATTTCAGGAATGGTAGGGAACCACCAACTGGGTCATCCTGCACTGGTTATAAAGAGCAGCTGTGTGAAGCAAGCCAATTGAATCACCAATCTCAAAATAAACTACAAACTACTGAAGCTGTGCACATCTAAAATATATTCTGAAAAACGTAAGCATAAGGTCCACCAAAAAAAGGAAATAGCATATATCTAACAATATCAGTGCACACTAAAGACTAAATAAAACCTAAAAGGTATATGAAAAACTTGGGGACTCTTAGTTTACAGTATTTGATCAAAGATTGTATTAAGCTCACCTCCCAAAACGTCAAGGGATCCCAGAGCAGGTGAGTCCTACACTAAATATACTTCCTCACTAGGCGTCAATCCAGACTGCAATTTCAGGGAATGGTAGGAACCACCAACTGGGTCATCCTGCACTGGTTATAAAGAGGCAGCTGTTGGCAGCAACCAATGAGATCACCAATCTCAAAAAAAACTACAAAACATACTGAAGCTGTGCACATCTAAATATATTCTGAAAAACGTAAGCATAGGTGCACACTAAAAAGGCAATAGCATATACTAACAAATATCAGGGGCACACTAAAGGACTAAATAAAACCTCAAGGTATATGAAAAACCGGGGACTCTTAGTTTACAGTATTTGATAAAAGATTGTATTAAGCTCACCTCCCAAACGTCAAGGGGATCCCAGAGCAGGTAGTCCCTACACTAAATAATTCCTCACTAGGCGTCAATCCAGACTGCAATTTCAGGGAATGGTAGGAACCACCAACTGGGTCATCCTGAAACTGGTTATAAAGAGGCAGCTGTGTGCAGCAAGCCAATGGATCACCAATCTCAAATAAACTACAAAACTTACTGAAGCTGTGCACATCTAAAATTATTCTGAAAAACGTAAGCAAGGTGCACACTAAAAAGGCAATGGGCATATATCTAACAAATATCAGTGGCACACTAAAATAAAATAAAACCTCAAGGTATATGAAAAAACCTGGGACTCTTAGTTTACAGATTTGATCAAAGATTGTATTAAGCTCACCTCCCAAAACGTCAAGGGATCCCAGAGCAGGGTGAGTCCCTACACAAAATTTATCTTCCTAAACTAGGGCGTCCAATCCAGACTGCAATTTCAGGGAATGGTAGGAACCACCACTGGGTCATCCTGCACGGGTTATAAAGAGGCAGCTGTGTGCACAAGCCAATGAGACCCACCAATTCAAATAAACTACAAAACATACTGAAGCTGTGCACATCTAAAATATATTCTGAAAAACGTAAGCATAGGATCCCCTTGACGTTTTGGGAGGTGAGCTTAATACAATCTTTGATCAAATACTGTAAACTAAGAGTCCCAGTTTTTCATATACCTTGAGGTTTATTTAGTCTTTAGGTGCCACTAAATATTTGTTGATTATTGCTATTGCCTTTTTAGTGTGCACCTATGCTTACGTTTTTTCAGAATATATTTTGGGATGTGCACAGCTTCATATTTTTTTGTGTTTATTTGAGATTGGTGATCTCATTGGCTTGCTGCACACAGCTGCCTCTTTATAACCAGTGCAGGATGACCCAGTTTGGGGGTTCCTACCCTTCCCGAAATTGCAGTCGGATTGACGCCTAGTGAGAAGTATAATTAGTGTAGGGACTCACCTGCTTGGGATCCCCCCTTTACGTTTGGGAGGGGAGCTTAATACAATCTTTGATCAAAATACTGTAAACTAAGAGTCCCAGGTTTTTCATTTTACCTTGAGGTTTTATTTATCTTTAGTGTGCCACTGATATTTGTTAGATATATGCTATTGCCTTTTTAGTGTGCACCTATGCTTACGTTTTTCAGAATATATTTTAGATGTGCACAGCTTCAGTATGTTTTGTATCTACAATATATGAAAAAAACTTTGAGATTCTTAATTCACATGTTTTGATCAAAAAATACTAAATCCACCCCCGGCTACCAAGGGGATCTCAAGGCGGGTGGTCCTGCTCTAATAGCAAAGGATGCCCTCACAGCATAGGGCCCTCTCACAGCTCTTGGCCTTCTTCATGGCACAGGGCCGCCTTCACTGCACAGGGCTCCCTCACAACACTGGGCGTTCACAGCATTGTGTCCCTTTCTCTGTCTCTCACCAGGATCTCTCTTCATCACACAGGACCCCTCCCCCTATCCCTCACTTCCCCTGGCCTCTCTCCCTTAGGCTATGTCTACACAGCGCTGGATTTTGTTCAGTTTTTCAGTGGATTACGTATTTTGAATCCGCTAAAAATCCAACCATAACCTGCACTGTGTAGCCCTCAATAGAATATCTGTGCTGTAGTCTACACAGTATGGATTTTTTACTGAGGATTTCCTAAGCCTAAAACCATCCAATGGAATATAGAACATGTTGTCGGCTGTTGGGAATCTGAAATCCGACTGTATTTTTTTTGTCCACAAATTGCGGAAAAAATGGCAGTGTGGCGCAGTCCAGCAATGTGAAAATGCCATGGGATGTTAGGTGGCACACACAGAGTCGACACTTACAGGCAGCTGGTGAAGCTGTTGTTCTATTCCAGCTACAGACCATCCACAGCAAATCAACAGCATCCCAGCTGCCCGTGAGTGTGGCTCCTTCTTTCATGTTGTGATCCGAGCCCCATACAGCAGTACACTGAGTACTGCCCTAACCATGGCTCTGGGTTTATATATTATTCCCTTGTGACCTATTATAAATTGGGGTTTAAATCTGATGACTAACTCACTTTCCTATAACCCAATGATAAGTTCTACCAGGAATATGTTCTTCCTGCTTTGCTTTGATTATACAGATCAGTGAACAGCTGTGCCGACTTCTCTTGTGCATTCAATAAACCATATTTACTGTAGAATACCCTTTTGCACTGATCATGTAGATAAGTACCATTCAGGTAGTAGAATGAAGCTGTGAACAGCCACACATTTCTTTGATCAAGCTAGTACTTTATGATCACTCTCCCTGATTGTTATTAATCCCTTAAAGGAGTTATCTGGGAGTTTTCATGGAACACTATAAACAGCATTTATATGGAAATGTTAAGATGTTCCTTTACCTTCATGTGTTTCTTTTCTTTTCATTTGCCTCATTATTCATCTATAATAAGATCCACTTTTTGCAGTGAAACTTCCTGCTTGTGGGAGTGTCAGTAGTTCTCCAGAATCTCTTTTCTACAGGTCCCAGACTGCATTGCAATCTAGGACTTCCCTCCACAGTTATCACTGCAAGACATTGTGTGGACATTAGTGAGTAATCTCTCCAACTCTGTACTTGCTGTCATGCTAATGATGATAGCTAGGACTCATGAGTCAGTATGTAAACTGTACAGAGCTACAGTCATCATTTGCATGACAGCAGTACACAATCCCCCTGGCTGTCCTCTGTTCCCATTACTGTTAGTAAGTCCTGCCAGCAGGACTCAAAGAAAAACAAACATTTCCCCCTCCCCTGTAATTACTCTAATGTAATTACTTCTATTCACTACAAACTACAGGCTGGAAAGAGTAAAGGCCACCAGATCATTCTCTGCTCAGGTCATACCCAGTACAGGGGAGTGTTTCTGAGCTGAGCCTGACTTCAAAGCATACCCACTGATTGATGAAAAAACATTCACTAAGGTCATGTGGTCAATGAACATCAGGTGGTTTGCAAGGGCTAGGGATGATGGGAGGACAAGGCTCTTTGCCTGGTTCTGCACAACAAGACTGGTAAATAATTTTTATTAAGTATGAATTACAAAGTTTAATACAATACAGTTGTGAGCACTATAAAAAAAAATCCCAGAGAACCCCTTTACTGATGCAACTATTTTCATATTCTGGTTTTAGTCTCTCTGTCTTCCAAGTGCCATAACTTTTTTTTTTTTTTCACCCATGTTTTTGGAGTTCACTGACCAGCAGAAATGACGCTATCTGTTATCTGGAGGTCAGTAAATTTCCAGTAAGACAAAACAAGCATTTTTGTTATATTTTAGTACCTAAAACAAAAACTTTTCTGTTTACAATTTCCACTTTGGCCATGTTCACACGGCTTATTTCGCAACGGATTTGCGGCCGTATTTACGGGCGCAAATCCGTTGCGAAATCAGTTACAAACAAGTAACTGGCCGTTTTACATTGATTTTAATGGGAAATACATGTCGTCATTTAGACGACACTTATTTCCGTTCCGGATTGCGGCCGCGGAATGCGGCCGCGGATTGCGGCCGCAGTCCGGCTGCAAAAACAATGTGCATGTCAATTATTTCCGGACGGATTCACCAACTATAATGAATGGGGATAGTGAATCTGTCGGGAAATCAGTTCCAAATACGTGCCACGCTTAGTGACACTTATGTGAAACTGATTTTCACCTGATTTCGTAACGTATTTACGATCGGCAATGCGACGTAAATATGGTCTGAAATAAGCCGTGTGAACATTGTCTTTAATCAATAGCTACTTGTTTTGTGGCTTTTGTTAGTACCATTTTGGAATACATGCAACTGTTTCACCACTTTTCATTCCAATTTTTTTGGGATACAAAATTACCAAATAATTCCATTCTGGCGTTGGGAATTTCTTTCATCTACCATGTTTACCATTCAAGTTAAATGATAGATAGATGCAGCAAAACCAATTATGTGTAGCTTTTTTTATTATTTTAATTTGTAAAATGGCAAAAGGAATGTGTCCCTAGAGAACAATATAGTGATTCCATTCATCTCCTGTTACACTCGATACCCCCTTAATGTTGCCGCTGCATAAATGAAAAGTAGTCAGGCTTTTTAGCAACAATTGTTCATACTTAAAAAGTGCATCTTATAGTCAGTGCATCTTATAAGTTCACTACTGAACAAGATTTGAGCATTTTATTTAGAATAAACCTATGCAAAATGTTAATTAAATCCACAGCATGTGTGTTTTTTTTTACTGATCCTGAGTTATAGCTTGTATTACAGTTCCCAATTGCTGAAATCTCTAGGAATTTTCAGTTGGCTCACTGTATACCATATTTTTTGGACTATAAGACATTTTTACCCAAATTATTTTAGGAAAACAGGGGTGCGTCTTATAGTCTGAATATACTATCTCAGGGCAGCAGGAGGCTGGAGAGAAGCGATGCTGCGGGAAGCCAGTGTTCGGGTTTAAAGGGTTAAACTCCGCTGGCTCCCAGCAGCATCGCAACACTGCAGTCTCCTGCCAGCCCGAGATAGCTTAGTGTGGCCACTCACTGCTGAGGCCGCTCACCGCAGGGGCCGCTCAGTGTTAACATCTTAGACGCCGCCAACTGAATGAGGAGCGGTTTGCCTATTAGGCCCTGCCAGGTGTACATAAGTAGTACAGTTTGTAAAATGAGCAATCATAAGATCACATGTTGAAGTCTTCAATTGGGTTTAAAATTAGTGAAAAAAAAGTTTAATAAAGACACAAATAAACAGACGGGAAAAAAAACTAATTTTTCCTCCCCATTTCTTCCGATTTAAGGAAATAATGTAAAAGTTAAAAAAAACCCTATACATATTTGATATCTCTGCATTTGTAATGCCCCGAACTATAAAATAATTATGATGTTTATCTCACGAGGTGCATGGTACAGAAATTATGGCAAATTTGCTGTTTTTTTTTTTTTTTTAAATCTGCTTCACAAAAGATGCTTGCCTCTCACTCTTTGATCTTATCTTTAACTGTAATCTTTAAAGGAATTGACCTGGGAGCAGCATTGAACCAACCTGTCAGATATGGAGAGCACATTTATTTATAATAACATTACAGATAAATGAGTCAATCAGTAACTAACAGTGTGTCTTGGCAGCATGCAAGTTTTTCTCTATCACTACAATCTTCCTCTTATGATACACATAGCTCTGCCAGTTTACATTTGTAACCAGACATAATGCTTGGACAGCTTGTCACTGTTTTTTTAAAACCCCCTCATCAGTAATGTCCCTGTAACAGGTTCAGCCAGAGATGAAATGTCAGTGCAGTAGACCCACCCACAAAAAACACAGGAAGCACAAGCCTGAAGAGGCTGTGAGAACTGAAAACAGCCAGATGGAGCAACCCTTTTAATGGCAGAAATAAGTTTATCACAAAGGGATTAAGGACGACATGTATGATTTTTGGCGTTAAGACTCCAATTTTTATGCGCATAACAATAGTATAGAAGGCGCCTGATTTGTGAACCGGGTGTACTGCGGATCATAAATCAGGCACATTCTAGTGCTAAGACGATACTTCTGGCTCAGGTAAACCACTTTGAAAGTGGTTTACCTGTTCCAGCAGTAATGCACCTAGAATTGCCGTACTGAAGCTATAAATCTATAGCTTTATATGATTCTAGTGTGCCCCGCCTCCCGCACGCCCCACGAAATCAGGCACATTACAAAGTGCTGCAGGCTCTTTGTAATGCGCCTGATATTGGCATACATGTGATGTAAAACTATTGTGAAAGGGACTGTGCTAGATGTCGGGCTGAAAAGACGCCAGACTTCTGGCGCAGCCCCGTTCATACCTGTCGCCCTAAAGGCCTATTCATCAGTTGGCTTTTGATTCCTGAGATTCAAACAAATTCTTTGAATAAAGGGGTGATGCAAGTAAGAGCATGAGTACAACTTTGTATCTGACAGTGTGTTGGTAATGAAATTTATCATACTTGAAAAAACTTTGAGATTCTTGGTTCACATATTTTTGATCAAAAAATGCTTAAGCTGCCCATGAACTTACAACGTGATCTCAGGTCGGGCAGTCCTATGCTATCTTTACCTCTCAACAGAGCCAAATCCAGGCCTCTCACTGGATCAACCGACCTCCATTATCCAGAGAGAAAGAAAATAAAAAAAACACCAAACCTGCAAGCTGCACTCTTATAACAGCCTGTGAAAGTGGGCGTGGTGCAGAAAGCCAAAATGGAGGCACCCCTTCCTCCCCATATAGATTAGAGATTTTGTTTTTCTGCACCACGCCCACTTTCACAGGCTGTTATAAGAGTGCAGCTTGCAGGTTTGGTGTTTTTTTAATAGACAACAAATGGAGCGTGGTCAAATACTCCGAGGTCACACCAGGAGAATGCGCAGTACCAAAGGATAAGAGATAAGAGAGCAACCGGAAAGACGAACCAAGATCCAAAAACCAGCGAAATCAACATAGTAGAGTACAAACAGAAGCTAGGACACAGACGCAATCACCAGCAGGGCTAGGCAGACAGGAAGAGTTTTAAATCCCCTGTCCCAGTCAGGGATTGGTTCAAGTGCTTAACCCACTAAGCGTCAAGCCGTACCCTGGCTGAGGCTGCAACAACAATCCTTAAAGGGAAAGTAACACAGTCCTAAAAGTAGCTAGATCAGATTACAGCACATTAATTATACCGGGTCCTTCCGACACCCATTGTAAGTGTCTGTGAGTAGCTTAAAAAATAAACATTTGTAGGGCAGCGTGGAGGATTATAAAGCAATAAAAGAAATGGAAGGCTCAGACAGCTAGAAAGCAGCATCGGGAGTGCGCAGGCACACAGAAAAAAGAAGAGAGCTATTGTGAAACGCCCACAGATTTGAAATTATTCAGACCACTTTTTATCAAGAAAGGACCAACACAGCTACAACTCGTGGTGAGACTACTCCTTTAAGTTTTGGAATTTGACATGTTTTGCTTGGGATATTTAGTACAATTTGGACTCCAAATTTTTGCTTCATTATTTAGAAAGGACTAGCGTAAAAAGTTTTCTTTAAGAAATCAACCTATGCAAATGGTAAATATACATTAATGATGCATTTGCATAACGCAATCGCCTAAAAAAAGTTTAGAATGATCAATTGAAAGTTAGAGCTTCACATCAGTGAATGTTTGTGAACTGAAACATTTCTTTGTTAATTACGCTAGTTTTCTGTCACCACAATTATGCATTCTAGTTACATCTTTAAAATGTCTGGTTGAAGTTTGCTTTTTATGAATATGTATTAGTCTACTTCATATTCCTGTTAGGCTGATACAACATTTACCCTTATCTCAGACTAATTTGAGCTTTTGTTTTGACATGAAAAACTGTTGCCTTAGAGGGACAATATCTGCATGCTTCAGACTTTTTCCAACAAGCGATAAATACATTAACCACAGGATGCTGACATTATTGTGATTTACTACAATAATCTAAGAGTTTTAAGCCATTAGTATAAATAATATTGTTTTTTTTTCTATCAAACAGGTTCAAATAAATGTGATTCTATAAATAGAGTTTCACTTATTATATATTTAGATATTTGTCTATGTGGTTTTATGTAAAACTGTTAATTAAAATATAGTTGAAAAAAACCTACTATTTTGTAGTTTTTACACCCAACATTCTGTGTTGATCAATTTCTTATTATATCTTTAGTAGAGATGAGTGATCACTAAAAAAAAATCTAGATCGAGTCGATCAATGGCTAACTGAAAAGACTGTGTAGCTATACCAGGTACAGCGGCGGCAGCTGTTACCTGTGACACCGGTATTGGAAATGGCACATGGTAACTGGTAGGAGCCCCCTATCACTTATTGCACTAGGGCCCAAGAACATGTCATAAATGTATTGGCAGCAAGAAAATCCCAACAGGGAACATAGAGGTTCAGTTGGCAGTGCTGTAGTTATAGGGGGTGCAAAGGTAGCCAGGGCTGCCTTCAGTCATCTATTTACCGTTTCAAGGCCCCCGTTTCAAAGAACTGTGCAGCTAAATCAAATGGGACCCCCACCAATTACTACTTCCTATCAATTAGAGATCAATTTCCAGCAGTCTCCTCATTATCATCACAGGCAAGATTACAAAAACAGGTAACACCTATAAAGGGATAGCACAAGATCCACCACTGACAATAGATGATTGTTTTAGCTCATTTCAAGTCATTTTTTAAGACTAAAAGTTCCTATGGTTCATATGCCTCTCTAAATGCTGATAACAGCAACAGCGGTAAGATGGCTGACCCTATAATCATGTACAGAAAAAAAAGAAGAAAATATATATCAGTATTTGTTTTTTTTAGAAAAAAAGAGTGATATGTTCAGTTTAAATGGCTGGGAAACCACTTTAATAATCAAGAGAAAACGGGTACTCTGCTTACTCATAGGTTACACCTTTTAAGAAGATGTGTAAAGACTGAAGTTTGTGCAAGGACATATACAAACACAGAATGAGGAATGAAGAATGGAGGTTGTTTGAAGAAAGGAAAGATAAACTATTGAGATATCAAGAAGAGGACTTAAAGGGGTACCTCATCTCATTGATTAGCTTTAAACATGTATAAACACTATTACCAAATACATTGCTGTTACTATGGGTAAAAGAGTGAGTTTTAGACATAAACAGTTTTCATACATGTGGCCTTTAGTGTTGTCCACATATCATAAAGAAAAGGAAGAACATTTTAAAGTAACATAAAGTGAACTGTGTTCCACGATAAACTGCCCAGCTTAAGCTGAGTATCAAAAAATTAGCCAGAGAAAACATCAATCATTTGTTTGGGCAATCCGTCCCTACTGACAATTTTTTAACTCTTTACAGCTCTGTAGCCTTTTTCCATGCTGTTAAATCCCCCTTCCCTCATCACCAATATCCTACTAACAAGCTCAGTCACTGCTGTACAACTGCCCAAAGCCTGAACAGGAAGTGGGAGCCTGAATCTGTCTGTCAAGAGCAGCCTTTGTGAAACAATCAGATGGGAAAACCCCTTTAAGGGTTGTTGCATGATCATTGCAAGACTATTCTGAATAAAAAAAAAACAGTGAAGGAAATAATTATTTGATCCCTTGCTGATTGTGTAAGTTTGCCCAGTGACAAAGACATGAACAGTCTATAATTTTAAGGGTAGGTTAAGTTTAACATTGAGAGAGAGAGAGAATATTAACAATAAAATCCAGAAAATTACACTGTATAAATTTATTTGCATTTTGCAGTGAGAAATAAGTATTTGATCCTTCTGGCAAACAAGACTTAATACATGGTGGCAAAATCCTTGTTGGCAAGCACAGAAGTCAGACGGTTTTTGTAGTTGATGATGAGGTTTGCGCACATGTCAGGGAGAATTTTGGTCCTCTCTTCTTTGCAGATCATCTATAAATCATTAAAATTTTGAAGCTGTCACTAGGCAACTCATAGCTTCAACTCCCTCCATAAGTTTTCTATGGGATTAAGGTCTGGAGACTGGCTAGGCCACTCCATGACCTTAATGTGCTTCTTTTTGAGCCACCCCTTTGTTGCCTTGGCCACCCCAACCAACTTTTAATGTCCTAGCAGAGGGAAGGAGGTTGTCACTCAGAATTTTGCGGTACATGGCTCCATCCATTCTCCCATTGATGCAGTAAAGTAGTCTCATGCCCTTAGCAGAGAAACACCCCCAAAACATAATGCTTCCACCTCCCTGCTTGACAGTGGTGACAGTATTCTTTGGGTCATAGGCAACATTTCTTTTCTTCCAAACACGGCGAGTTGAGTTAATGCCAAAGAGCTCCATTTTGGTCTCATCTGACCACAGCACCTTCTCCCAATCACTCACAGAATCATCCAGGTGTTCATTGGCAAACTTCGGATGGGCCTTCACATGTGCCTTCTTGAGCAGGGGGACCTTGCGAGCGCTGCCGGATTTAAAACCATTGCGGCGTAATGTGTTACCAATGGTTTTATTGGTGATTGTGGTCCCAGCTGTCTTGAGATCATTAACAGGTTCCCCCCATGGAGTTTTTGGCTGATCTCTCAAATTCCTCATGATCAAGGATACCCCACAAGGTAAGATTTTGCATGGTGCCCCAGATCGATGTCGATTGACAGTCATTTTGTATTTCTTCCATTTTTTTACTATTGTACCAACAGTTGTCTCCTTCTCACCCGGCGTATTACTTATGGTGTTTTAGCCCATTCCAGATTTGTGCAGGTCTATGATCTTGTCTCTGACATCCTTAGTAAGCTCTTTGGTCTTGCCCATGTTGTAGAGGTTAGAGTCCAACTGATTAATTGAGTCTGTGGACAGAAGTTTTCTATGAAGGTAACTATTTAAGACAGCTGTCTTTAATGCAAGTAACAAGCTGATTAGGAGCGTCTAACTGGTCTGTAGGAGCCATAACTCTTAATGGTTGGTAGGGGATGCAAATAAATTTATATAATTTATATAATGTGATTTTCTGTATTTTATTTTGGATATTCTATCTCTCAATGCTATAATTAACCTACCGTTAAAATTATAGACTGTTCATGTCTTTGTCAGTTTGCAATCAGCAAGGGATCAAATAATTGTTTCCTTCAGCATATTTACCATGGAATACCCAAGACCAACAAGTTCTTCGAGGGGAGGGAAGAGAAAATAGATGAAAAAGGGAAAAAGGGTAAATTTTAAAACTTTTTGTATTCCTTTTAAACCAGAGCAAGCCTTAAAAGCCCCACAAGGCATCAAGCAGGTGGCTCAAACAATTATTTTGTACATTTAAACAAACATGTTATTTGATCTACAAAAAAATTATTAAACATATAAGCCTTTTCGAAAGTCATCTAATATTACTGATAAAACCATGTGTTGAGGTTATGTGCCCTTTAGTCTTTCATGACATTTACATAAAACATATTTTGCATTTATTTTGGAAAGGTCATTTATGTTCTTAGAAAATGATCATGTTCTCACTTAGACATCTTCTCTCAAGACTAAATACATTTAAATATTTTAATCTTTCTTCATAACTTCTCAGTGGATCTTATCAGTTTAGTTGTTTTTCTTTGTACCATTTCCAACTACAAGACATATTTTATATGAACCTGTGCCCAGAACTGTACTGCATATCACAGATAAGGTTGTACTAATGCTTTGTAAAGAGGCAATATGATGTCTCTGTCCTTTAACTTCATTCCTTGTTAATACATGACAACATTCTTCTGGACATAGAAGCAACTGATTGACATTGCATGCAGTTATGTAGTCTTACAATATACAAATACACCCAGATCCTTCTGTAGTGACTCTCCTAGTTTTACAACCCTAGGGCATATAGTACCCATAGGTTTCACTTCACAACAAAGACGTTGCTGCTGAGAGTAAAGCATGTATTCCATATTAAACCAAACATGCTGGCTCCAAATCTGATATTATATTTTGTGTGACATGTCTAGATTTTAAGTTATAAAATAAGAGTAATTGCACCTTTCCTAAAAATATTTACATTTTCTAAAATACTCTTAATCGACTTGCCCTGGCCAGCTGGAGTTCTGGCCATTAAATTGCTTAGATGCCACAGCCACCTTACTGATCCAGCAATGAGATTGCAGGATGCCATTCAGTTGCCAAGAGAGCCGGGGGCCTAATGAAGGCTTTCAGGATCCAATATGGGGCCTTAATGCTGATGTGAAAAAGGTTGAAAAAAGTTAGAAAAATATAAAAAGATACTAAAAATTCAAAAACCTTTCGTGTTCCATTTATCCAAAAAATTAAAGAATAAAAAATTAACATAATTAGTATTGACACGTCCTTAAAAACCTATTACATAACTTTATCCTGCATGGTGAATGCTGTAAAAATGACCCAATGCCAAAATTGTGCTTTTTTTTAATTAATCCTGACTCCCATAAAAAATAGAATAAAACTGTACAAAAAGTTGGATACACTTCAAATTAGTAACAATAAAAATTAGACTTAGAAAAAATTAACTTATAGCTCCAACAGCATAGAATGGAGAAAAGTTTTTGGTCTCAGAAAATAGCGATGCACAGCAAATTTTTTTAAGGAAATGTTCATTATGTTTTTACTTTATTGAGGTTTTATCTGATAGAGCAACACAAATTAGCAAGTATTTTTGAAGTGTAAAGTGGTACATGGTAAGTAATAAAACACAATGAAAACTGACGTGGTTCTTGAGAGGTTACCATTCCCGCAGAATATCAAACGAATTTTATAAAGCACTGCTTCTGATAAAACTGTCTGCTTTCTCCTCCCTTCTTTCACAGTGATAGAAACAAAGACAACTAAATAGAAGTGAAAAACAGTGTTAACCCAGTGCTTTTAAAGGATTAAATATTTGACTGTTAAACTCTATATAATCACAGAAAGAAAGAAACCCTATCTTAAAATATAAATTTTACTATAATCAATTAGAAATAACACCATGATTATATATAAAAAACAATTCAAATGATTCTAGAAATATCAAAAAGAAAATGTAGATGATATATAGGTTGTGGGAGATTACAAACAGGCTTCAAAATAGTGACTAAGGGATAGTGATAATAGAGTGAACAGACACCTGTCTCTATTTTGCCCTATAGGTCCCATCTTAGAGGTAGAGTAATTGCCCCGATGAGGATGGCCCCACCTATCGGTGGCTTACCCTATAAGCCGTGATGTATTCCCTGTCACAGCAATACAAAGCACTATGACGTTTATACATTAATATAACAGGTATAAAGATAAATATGACCTGGTCTTATGTCCTCCTCATGTAACCCAAAATAGCTATATCCTAGGAGTCTGTTCCCTCTATTATCTCTATCCCTTAGACACTATTTTAAAGCCTGTTTGTAATATCACACAGTCTGTATATCATCTAGATTTTCAATTTGATATTTCTTTTTATATATGACCATGTTATTTTTAATTGATTGTAGCAAAAGTTACATTTTAAGATAGGATTTCTTTCTGTGATTATACAGTACTTTACTGACCATTTAGATTTTGAATATACTAGTGTCTGAATTTATTGACAAACTCTGCACAGTAAATTTCTGTGTTGGTATGGACTACTATTGGTAAGTGATATTTTCTTGAGCCTCAATTTTACTTCTAAAACCTTTTTTGTGTTTTTGTATATCATTATCTGATAAAATAAATGTATCTTTCTGTGGGTTGCAATAACATTCATACCTCTTGATCTGATGCTCATTTGTAAATGTTACAGTTAGAGATGGGCGAATTGATTCTAACGAAGTGGAATTCGTTTAGAATTTCAGGAAAACTTCAGTTCTGAATGAAGTCGAAGTTTGGGGTACTTCGTGTGAACGAAGTGTGATTTTGATTGATAAAATGGCTGCAAGCACATGGCGTTACATGGGGCAAAGAACTCTGGGAGGAAGAAGGGCATAGCCTACATGACATGTGCAGAGATGAAGCCAATCAGAGACCGGCGGGATTCTGCGACTTCACCGCTCTATATAAGTTCGGGCGCGACGCTGGGAGCTCATACCGCTCTCACTGTACTGAGTAGGGAAGGTGCTGCCACGGCTGCTTATGATATCTCTTACTAAAGAACTCATTTTTATACAGCAATTTTTGGGGGGTGTCAAAGCTTGTCTCAGAGACTGCTTCTCTTAACGTTCTAATTCTGATTTTGTGGGGTATTGGAACTGAAGTCCAGTGTGCGTCCAATGCAGCTGCATTTACATTTTTAATGCTATCTGCTCACAGCACATTGAAATAATATAAGGGTTATCTAAGCTTGTTCCTGTTGTATTCATTTAAAGAAAAAGCGTTTTTACAATCAAAATACCACTTCATTTTTGGTTGCTAAATTCTTTTGTGCAATTTACATCCAGGGGTTAATTAAGCGTTGTTCTGCTGTTGTGGTCACTAAAAGAAACCGTCTTTTTCTCCGCCAAAAAACACATTTTTCCTGTAGCATAATTCATAACCGAAGGTTAATTACAAGTTTTTCTCTTGTTGTATACCGTAAAATACACGCCATTGTAACTCGCTACAAAGCTGGTAATTTTTGGTTGCTCATTTCTTTCAATTTAGATCCAGGAGTTAATTAAGGATTGTTTTGCTGTTGTGGTCACTAAAAGAAACCTTCTTTTTCACCGCCAAAGAAGCATTGTGCCACTGCCTGACCTTATGCTGCTGCTGCCGTGACCTCCACACTATGTCATTGTGCTACTCTGTGGCCTACTCCAGTTTTTGCCACATCCAGAATGTCATTGTACCACTGTCTGACCTGTTGCTGCCTGACCTCCACACTGTGGCCTACTCCTGTTGGTCCCACCTCCACTCTGTCATTGTGCCACTCTGTGGCCTACTCCTGTTTTTGTCACCTCCAGAATTTGTCATTGTGCTACTCTCTGACCTCATGCTGCTGCTGTGGCTGTTGCCGTGCCCTCCACACCCTGTCATTGTGCCACTCTCTGACCTCATGCTGTTGCTCCTGCCGTCACCTCCACTCTGTGTCATTGTGCCACTCTGTGGCCTACTCCTGTTTTTGCCACCTCCAGAATGTCATTGTGCTACTCTCTGACCTCATGCTGCTGCCGTGGGTGCTACCGTAAAGTCCACTCTCTGTCATTGTGCCACTCTGTGGCCCACTACTGTTTTGCCACCTCCAGAATGTCATTGTGCCACTGCCTGACCTCATGCTGCTGCTGTGGTTGCTGCCGTGCCTTCCACTCTGTCACTGTGCCACTCTGTGGCCTACTCCAGTTTTTGCCACCTCCAGAATGTCATTGCGCCCCTCTCTGACCTCATGCTGCTGCTGCCGTGACCTCCACACTGTGTCATTTTGCCACTCTGTGGCCTACTCCTATTTTTGCCACCTCCAGACTGTCATTGTGCCACTCTTTGACCTCATGGTGCTGTGGCTGCTGCCGTCACCTCCACACTCTGTCACTGATTTTGCCACCTGAGCTCTCAGCTTGTTTTTTTCCAGCTTTCGCTGGCATGACTTTATCAGGCTACATTCCCGCTTCAGTTTTTTGGTCAGTTTTGCCCTCTTAAGTGCCCAGGGAATTTTATAGTGAAGCGATTCTAAGAGCACGGCAGTCATCTGTGTGTCATACTAAAACACAACATTGTATGAAGACCAAACCAAGCTCACTCTGCATATTTAAGTATGGCACAACCTTCTACAGCACCCTGCAGGCTCTTTGCAGCCTGGAAATAGCTGTTTTTTAACGCGATACATCCCGAAGTAATTCGGACCGAAACAAATTTTGTCGGGAAATTCGGCGACGTCACCGATTTTCCATTGAAGTCCATGTAAAAGGTTGACACATGGTTTACAGATGGCTTTCAAAACCAAAGACCGTCTGTAAATACGAGTTAAAAAAAACCACATGCCGTGGGGACGGGCCCTAATTAGCCTGACTGCATCCACTCTGGATGCAAACTGTCTGATACCAGCAAGAAATAGCTTTCTAATAAGGGTCGAGGTACTGATGAATCAGCGGTGCTGACCACTATTAGCAGTGTGACTTACTGTAGTTACTGACCGTTACTGTAGTGGCACTAAACACACAATAATGACTATAAAAACCTAAAATAAAAAAATTACAAAAATCCATGTTCTGTGACACTGGCTGTGAGGTAATGGGCATCAGCTGGTAGGCAGCTACTGTGCGAGATCCCAGGCTGGCCATGCTGCAGAGTGCACTCACTTATCATCTCTATAGGTGTGTGCAGTCTGCCTGATCAGCCAGAGACCACTAACAATATATGCCACAGTGAACGAGTGGTCTCCTTCTAGCCATGCAGATTGCACACACATATGGAGATGAAGCATGCACAGCAGGAGCCAGGACACCATCACACTTAAGTTCCTCCATAATTGACTGTGGTGACACATTGCAGTAAGCTCTGCTATACAGTAGCAGCCATGTAGCCCTGGGGTTGTATGGTGTTGGGGAAGCAGGCAGTTTACGTCCCTAAGGCATAAGTCACTGACCATCTGGCTCCACAGAAGACAGCACAAGAGAGCTGGAAGGGGTGGACTGTGGTGGAAAGAAGGGGGGCACAAGGGAACAGCAGCACAGAGCACAATGCTTCTTCTTTCTGTCTGTAGAAGCAGCTGCACGATTAGTTTGCAGCTGCTAACTGCAGAGTGAAATGCTGGCGGGCCCTTATTCTGAGCGAGAGGGGCGAGCAGTGCCCCCCCTGGTGAGCGTCACCCCGGGCGGCTGTCCGCCTTTCCCACCCCTACGAACAGCCCTGATCAGAGTACAGGATGCTGAAAACATTTTATTTACTGTTTTCCTGGGACCGGGTAAACTACTCTCTATTGGTTCTTTGCCAAGTTTTAGTAAAGTATTATATATCTATGTAGAGTTTATTTTGGCTCTGTGCCAATTATTGGTGAAGTACTGTACATCCATTTTCTCAGTTTGGAGTTGATATTTGCTTTTTGGCAATTCATGGTGAAGTGTTGTCCATCTGTTTAAACTGACTTAAGGCCACTTTTGGTTTAAAATACCTAATTTTATGTAATGGTATATTGAGTTTTCTCAGTACTGATTTATATGGTATTTGTAGCTTATGCTATTTTTGCCTTATATTCTTCTGTTGTTTATCAGCTTTGTCTCATTGTATTACTGCCTAGCTACCCACCTTGCCGTTATTGTTTCCCTGGCCCGCTATCATCTTGTAGCTCTGTACAGGCCGACCATTTTCAGAGAATGGGGAGGATAGCGCTGGCGGGCGTCCTCCACATTCATTTTTATGTGAGGTCTAAATGTAGCTGAGCACACTCATGCATCTATATTCAGAACTGTCATAGAAATTAATGAGGTTGATGGATGCAAGTACCCTTCTCCCCATTTGATTGACTCGTAGAGGGCTTGTAGTGAAAAGGACTCAAGTACTAATATATGTTTTTTATTATTAGCATTACTATAAACTAAGCTAAATATTTCTTTTTTACATTCTCTTTTATCTCAGGACTTTTCTGTTCATAAGAACCAATATTGGTAACAACCATAATATTCTGTTAACATACTACCAAACACTATTACTGTTCTGGCTATTTCCCCTACATCCTGATACGTATTATATTTTATTCTAATGACTGGTATTAAAACGGCGACTATATACACTGCTGTTGCTTAACATTACATCCAATTGCTCCAGCGTTTACTAGCTGCATTTCATTCCAGATGGTCTCCTGTTTACTACTGCCAACAACTTTATTGCATAGAACCATGTATTATTTACATTGCTCCCCTATCACCAAGGCTATATTTTTCATATCATACGAAAATTATATGCATGGCAATTCATAGTCAGTGTGGCATCCTATGAATAAACATAGTTCATTAACATTTGGACTCAGTGTTTTGACAAGTAGTTCCCCTGCATTAAGAAGTAAAGATTACATTTAACAGATAATATACATAAATGGCTTGTGCAAAATAAAATTGCATAATATAAAAACTGTGCTGTATCCCCAATTTATGGTTTGGTAAATGGAATTTTATTAGTTACAGAAAATAATGTTTTTATGCTTCTTGTGGATTTTTAAGTAAATGTCTGCATAAGCATCAATTCTAGTATCATAACCTGACAATTATAAGAATTATATATGAATTATACATTAGATGGGTGGTCCTCTACAGATGATTTTATCTCTCTGAAGAAAAGGGCTGTAAAAAAACACTTTTGTAGGAAGTTCCTTGACATCTAATGTAACGATACATGATGATGTTAAGCGTGGCATCTAAGCCGCTAGATCCAAGGGTGGCAAACATTTGGCTTGGCTGCTAGGGGTCACAGTTTTGCTATGTTTTTACACTGAAGGCAGAGTGTAGTGGAGCAAAGGCACACTATACTGTAATACCTTAGCACTGCATTGCATTGAACAAGCTATTGTGCCACTAATAATCAAGTAACTGAATTCAATAATTCAGTAAAAAAAGATAAAAAAATACATAACAATAAATAAATACATATGAAAAAGTAAAATAAAGCCTATTTTTAAATAAAAAACTACAAAAAAAATATTGATATTGACATATCTATAAAAGTCCAATCTCCAATAAATGTAATAAAAAAACAACTCTATTTGTTCTGCAATGTGAGCGCCACAAAAAAATCCCGACATCAGCCTTGTGTTTTTTTGGTCGCCCCATCTCCAAATAAAATGTGATAAAAAATTTGTAACCAAGATGACACCAATAAACAGTACAGTTGGCTCTACAAAAAACTAAACCTTACTCAAATCCCTCAACAAAAACATAAAAACATGTTTGGTTATATAGCAGTGTAAAGCTTATTTTGTATAGAAAAAAATGTTAGTATTGCTGCATTGAAAAGTTAACTTATAATTTCTATAATTTGGTGAACTCCATCCGAAAAAAATAATACAAATAATTGCATTATTTTCAGACTAGTCTATCCATTTTTTGGCTTCTAAATATGATATATAGTGCTGTAAATGGAACCATAAGAAAGAAATCTAGTCCTTCAAAAGCACGCTCTGACATAGCTATGTCAACTGTAAAATACCCTGTTTGAAGCCAGGGATGAAAACAATGAAAACATCATTGCCAAAAATCATTATTTCCCTTATTGACTATTGGAACTCCTTAGTAATTGGTCTTCCTCTCTCTAAACTCTCACCGCTCCAATCTGTCCAAACTGCAGTAGCAAGGCTGATCTTTCTTTCCTGCTACAGCACCAATGCCTCTACCACTTGCCAGTCTCTATCGGTTGCCCATTCAGTATAAAATATAATTTAAACTACTCACTCTCACCCATAAAGCTCACCACAATGCTTCACCTACCAATATTTGCTTCCTCATCTCAGTCTATCACCCCAACTGAGCTCTACGTTCTGCTGATGATTTTAGAGTAAATTCCTGTATCACCTGAATCTCTCACTCCTGCCTCCTAGACTTTGCACATGCTGCTCCTTTTCTTTAGGTTGTACTATACTGTAAAAGTAGACTTATTCACATCACTTAGGACCTCATGTATGAAAACTGTTTAGGTCTAAGACTTTCTTTATTACCCATAGCAACCAGAGCTCCCTTTTTTCAGAGCACTATCTGAAATGAAAGGGGAGTTCTGATTGGTTGCTATGGGCAACAAAGAAAGTCTTAGCCCTAGACAATTTTCGTATATGAGTGTAGTTTTGAGTGTACCTAAACACACATCTTCTAAGGCAGGTCTACCAAGAGCTTTAATTACAACCTCCTCCTTCAGATAGCGACATTCCTGATACTCAATTCACTCAGGGACATTCATGCTGTTATATGTACTGTCATCCACTTCAATGTATACTACCCAAATTGAGCACTTTTTACCTTTTGTCTCTCCCCTGTTTTCTTATGGATTGTAAGATATCATGAACAAAGCCCTCACACCTCTTAGCTGTTAATAGCTCTGTTACTATGTAATGTTTAGCTTTGTTTGTAACTATACCCACGGCATTATAAAGTGCTCTGGAATATGTTGGGTGCTACATAAATACATTATTATTATTATTATTACATCAGGGGATTGGTTTAAATGCAAAGCTTAGAGGGGTTTTGCCATGAAGTAAAATTGACGTGGGAAGTTTAAAAATTAAGTAATAACCATTTTCACCATTCATCATTATTAAAAATTCTGTACCGTTTTTTGTTTTAGCTGCTCCTTTAGTGATCCATTGTTTACAGCTCATGTCCTGATCACACATGCTCAGACATCACCTCTCTTCTCAGGTAGCTGCTGAGTGTTCAAACCCCGAGTGCTGTCACTCTACTCCTATCCTATGGACTAGTTAGTAATAAGCCAAACTGTGGACCCTTAAGCTGTAAAGCAAAAATGTTACCTCTGAGCTACAGTGTAGATACTTACAATTCTATACATAAACAGACCTTTCTTTCACTAGAGAGAGAAAAGGCCCGGTGATGTCATCCTGCTGAGTCACATGATATGCAAATTAAACAAATCACACACGCTCCCTTCTGAGCACAAAGAGCTGAAGAACTGGATGCAGAAGGTATGAAATAAGATCGTGGCAAAACCCCTTTAATGACAGCATGACTGACACTGTTGTGGTGGGCACCTTGTGGCTGGCAATGGTATAGTGAGAACTGTATGGCCTGTACTGTTATGCTGGCACAGTTATGGTGGGCATTGTATTCCGGGCACTATAGAACCATATATGCTATTTTAAGCAACCTAAAAGAGCAATCCAGTGCAAATTGTAATAACAATGTTTTTAGTATCTCTGGAGTTCTTCATCAAAGGAGTATTTATTTCTGACACAATCATAGCATATACACAAGATATACGTGTGCTGTTCTACAAACTACAATGAAAATAGGCACCTTATGAGTATGAGAATAGGCACTCATTCTGAGTATTGCGGAGGGGGACCCCTACATTCTGATCTTTGGTAGTCCCTAAAGTGGAACCAAGATCTCTGAGCCATTTTGGGTATTTAAAGTGCCATACAGGATGGGGAATACCCCTTCAATTTTTTACTGGGGGCCCCCTGAAAAAGGGTGAAACTATGACAGGGGCCCAAGAAAATTTTTGGACATTTCTAGGGTCAAACCCTAAATCAATATAAAAAAACCCCTTTGCCCCAAAAATTTTGGGGTTTTATAAATACTGAATTTCCACCAACCGCTTTTTGAGATCACCTTTACACTCTGGGCAAACAGGATTTTATACAGTTGTGAATTCCTGGAAGGTTTACATATCATCAAAGAAACATTCAAGGGCAAAGTGGCCCCCCCAAAACTCCCCTTAAAAAAAATAGAAATTTTAGGTTCCCCCCTCCCCATCGGGATTTTTGGGGCCAACTTTTTTTCCATGTTGGCTGGAATTTAAAGGGTCTTTTAAAGTAAAGCCCTATTTTTTAAAATTTATCTTTCATGTTGATGTCAAAAATTTTGCGGTAAATCCAAACTTTTTTAACAACCTTTTAAACCCCTCATCCTGCAGTGGATATGCCTGGGGCTCTTTTCCTATGAATAAAAAAACCCGTATTGTCACGGGGAATTGTTTAGATTTTTTGGTTTTTTACTTGGGGATTTTTGATTTTTAGATATCCTTTTTTTAGCAACCCCTGTTTTAATGGGACCGGAAAACACAAAACAATGCACTGCGATTCTATTCAAAAATTAGAATACTTTTTATGGCTGACTTTATTTTTTAAAGGGAAATGGGCGGGGATCAAAACAAGAAGGTGGAATAAACCCAATCCAATCAAAGAAAAGTATATCCAAAAAAATTTAAAAGGTTACAACCCAATTTGGGTTTTAATGTAAAATCCCTTTTTAATTTTTAAAATCATGACACCCCCCATCAACCAAAAAAAAAAAAAATGAGTACTCTGAATCTGCCTTAGTTCCCCAAATCAAATTCCCCCTTTAAAAAAAGCAGCACTATCCCTTTTTTTCAAATGCCACGGCCTTCAAAACTTTATCTCGGGGAACCAAATTTATGATGTGAGGGGAAACAAACTTTGTCCTTGAAATCCTACCCCCAAAATTCATACAGAATATTACAAAAAAGTTTTAAATTTTTAAAAAAAGAAAAAGAGGGATCCATCAATTAAAAGGGATAAAAGTATCAAACTTATTTTCCCAATTTCTGTTTCTTTCCTCTTTATTTTTTTTAAATCTTTTTAATTTCCCAATACTTGTCCCCCTGATTTTTCTTTCAAAAGGGTTTTTTTTTTGGGGTTTTACCCCGCACATTACCCAATTTTAATATTCATGACTTTTTGCCCTTTGGACCTTTTGGGGCCCCTTTAAAAATTTTTTCCCCTGGTTTCCCCGATACCTTTAAAAAAGGGCCAGTATGGGGAAATTTATAAAAATTTGGGGGATAGTGGGCTATTCCGTAAACCCACCCAGAATGCCACTGAAACCCAAAGGAGGGGGTTAACCCATGCGAAACCCCTGTCCTGCGGAAACCTAAAAGGGCCGCTCGGAATTTATTTGGAGCCCCAATATTTTTGGGGGCCCTGTAATTTAATTTCCCCAATGAAAAATTTGAACTACATAATTACAGCAGGACCCCGGATAGTGGGGGCAAACCCCCCCTTGAGGCGTGAGAAAATTTTAAGACAAAAGATGTGTTGTTTTAAACCCCTTTGGCTTGGAATTTGGTTTGGGTTTTTAAGTTTTTCAATGGCATAAAAAATCTCATCAGTAAATGTTTTCAAAGAGGGGGACCCTAACTGTTAAATGTTTTTGTGCGTTGTGTAATCCTATTAAACTTCCTGTGTTTCCGGTAATGACTTTAAATTGCAAAAAAACGGGGAATTGGGGCCTTGATCAAAGGTGTTCTGGATGACTCCGCCCTCTTTGGAAAAGTAAGGGTTTTTTGTCAAAATTTATTTTTTTCGGGGGACAAACCATGTTGGCCCTTGGGGAGTTCTGGGAATTGGGACCCTACCGCCCCCCTTTTTAGTTTGGCAAAAACTTTATTATCCCGTTCCTGTAAAAGTTCATGTAATTCTCGTTTAAACCCCTCTTAGAGATTCTATTTGAAACCAAAAAAAATATAAGGCCCCCTACCTCATATCCCTTGGGGTTTCAAAAACTTTCAAAGCAATTATTTATGCCCGATGTGGTTTTTTTTGGTTCCCCGGAAAAAGTCGTTTCAAACCTCACTCTCCCTGTGGACATCTTCCTGCCCATGTTGGAAAAGTAAATTTTGGGTGATGCAAAAGCCAGGAATTCCCGGGAAAAAAGGGGCAATAAAGGGAAAAACGACCAACCATCCTCCCCCCCAAAGTTTGTGCTGGTTAGGGCCAAGTAATTTTTGTACAGGAGGGGGGATCTTTGTTTTCTTTTTCCCTTTACCATGGAAGGGGAACACTTTGATTACCCCCAGCTGCGTCTTTTTGGTGATGGTTATTGGGAAAAGCCCCGTCGGGGCGGTAGAGCTCAGGATATCTTTGGTTCCCCGTCCGGCTTTGAAAGGGGAGATTTGAAAACAGAGCAGTGGTACTTTCTTCCTCTCCCATGGGTTACCCCTTTTCAATGTGAAAGCATGGGTCCCATTCCCTTCCTTTTGGACTTTTACACTTGAAGGAGTGGTCCCTCAGAAACCCTTTAAAAGGACCCACCCAACCCTTTTTTGAAAAAAACCGAACGAAAAAATTTTGCGGGAAACATGGGCCTTTTTCTTTGAAGGGGGAGTTTGCGCACAGCCAAACAGCAGTGTGGGAAAGGTTTAAAGCTGAGCATTTTTGAGCGAGTGAAACACGAGTCTTGCAGAGTGTTTTCTTTAAAGTGTGTTTTTTTCTCTGATAAATTGTGGAGACTTTTAGAGATTGAGAGACCTTTATCGATTTGGGAGTTAGAGGGACCTAGTATTGTATACTTATTATTATAATTTTAGTCATATATCTTTTGGTAACATCCCCATGAGTTCCGCATGTTTGACCCCATGCTGTCCAGTGCACAACCTGTGCAATGTATGGTATGCCATCCTTGTGCAACAGTTCCGAGGGGCATACTAGCTGTAGCAAGATAGTGTGCACACTGGCACATTTTAGAAGCCCGGATCCTGGATCTAAATGAGCAAGGTGGCACACTGAAGATCCATTGCCAACTTTTGGAAGCGAGCCGGCTCCCAAATGAGCAATCACTCGCAGTGTGTAAGATACTGGGGAAGGTGTACATGGATGGTGCAGGGAACATAAGGTAGCTAGATGGGTAACAGTAATGAAAGGAAGGGTAGAGGGAAAAGTGTCAAGCGGAGGCTAGTCCTAAACTGGTACACCCCCAAAAAAAACAAATTTGCTAGATGCGCGGATGAGGGGGATGTCGGTTCAGAGATAGCATTGCTTGCAGCAAGACACTACCCTGTCTGCTCAGTAAGATGGGGAATAGAAGTGACAGGTCAGGCTAGACAGGTGCTAGTAGTTGGGGACTCAATTATTAGGGGCACAGACAGGGCAATCTGCCACAAAGACCGGATCTATGTCAGAACAGTGTGTGTGTTTTACCTGGGGCCCGGGTTCGACATATCGCCGGATCCCGGGTTGACAGCATTGAGCTGGTGGGGCTGGTGAGAATCAGCGGTCATGGTCCACATGCACAAGACAAAGTTAAGGTAGGTGGAGTGGCCTTAAAAGATTTCAGGGACTGCTAGGCCAAAAGCTCAAGGCAAGGACCTCCATGGGTAATAAATTTTTCAGAAATATTACTTGTTCCACGGGCCACACCAAGAGGCAGCGGAGACTAGAGAAGTGAATAAGTGGCTCAAAAATTGGTGCAGGAAAGAGGGATTTCTGGTTTTTGGAGAACTGGGCTGACTTCTGTCTTGCTAAGACTCTATGCTAGGATGGGCTTGCACCGAAATGGGGAGAGTGCACTGTATTGGGGGACAAATGCGGCCAAGGAAGTTTGGAGGAATATTAAACTAGGGACTGGGGGGGGAGGGTAACTACAACAAATAGCGAATGCAAGATAGTGAAGATAGAGAGCTGGGAATTAGGAAAAAACAGGGTGGAGTGGAGGGAGGGGTGTAGCAATAGATAGCAAAAGAACAGGGAGAAAAGGAATAAAAACTGAAAAATCTATAAACTTGCATGCAGACCAAATGCCATGAGCCTGACCAACAGAATTAATGAACTAGAAAGTATTATACTGAAGAAAAATTATGACATAGTGGGGATAACTTGAGACATGGCTGAACGAGAGCTCCGACTGGGCGGTTAACTGGCAATGTTACAGTCTATTTTAGAAGATCGTAAACACCCGAAAAGGGGGAGGTGACTGTCTGTCTCTATGAAAAATCCTGACTGAAGCCAACACTGCGGGAAGAATAGTACAGGTAATTGAACAGTGGAATCATTATGGTAAATATACATGGGAGTAACAATAACAATATAATACAATAGGGTCTGCTATAGGCCCCCAAATATAACTGAACACATGGTAGATGTTACTCCTCAGGCAAATAGATGAGCGGCTAATCAGAATGAGGTTATTATTATCTGGCGACTTTAACTATCCAGCACTTCAAATTGGGATCTGAAGCTTGTAGCTCTCATAAAGGAAACAGGTTTTTGTCAATAACTAATGATAATTACCTTTGCCAAATGTGTGCAGGGAACCGACTAGAAGGAAAGGGCCCTTCTGACCTAATATTCAACTAATAGACCTGACAGAGTAACAAAGGTTCAGTGAGGGCACCTAGGAATAGTGACCATAATATAAAAAAATAAAATTTCCGTTTATCCTTTCAATAGAGTTTTTTGTCAAGAAGCCCACAAAAACACTGAATTTTAGGAAGGCAAATTTTATTCTGCTTAGGGAGGCCCTAAACCGTATTGACTGGTACTATTGTTTAAATATGGCAGACTAATACTAAATGGGATATTTTTAAAAACATACCTAGGCTACACTCGTGAGAGGTACATACCTTATGGTAATAAAAAATTATTAGAAACCAGGAAAACCAATGTGGATCAACAGAGGGAATGTAAAAGAGCAATAAAAAAACACAAATTTATTTAAAGCAGTTCACCTACTAAAACATGAGGGCAGTGGAAGAGGCACTAAGAAGCTATATGGAAAAAAATAAAGTGTGTAAAAATAAAGATAAGGAAGCAAAGCTGGAGACCGGAAAGACAACTATTGCTCATAGAAGTAAAACTAGACCCAAAATATTATTACTATATAAATAGTAAAAAGATTAAAACGGGAAATGTTGCCCTTCTGAAAAATACTGAGGAGAGACAGTAGAGTGGCGAATGAGAAAAATAGCAAACGTATAAACACTTTATTCTCACTGTATTTACCGAGGAGGATGGACCTTCCTGTTCAAGAACAGAAGAGATGTGGTAAGACTCCAACTAAAAAAGTTTCTTGTCTAACCCAGGAAAAGTGCAGCCTCCAGAATGGCATCCACCCACGGTCCCTAAGAGAGTTAATGATGTCATAGATAGAGAACCCTATATCTAATATTCATGTCTGTCTAATAACGGGTATGTCCAAAGGATTGACGCATAAGCAAAATGTGGTGGCCAATATTCAAAAAGGGGTCAAAAAGTGCTCCAGGAAACTATAGGCCAGTTAAGCTTAACCGTCTGTTGTAGGTAAAATGTTTGAAGGTTTTCTTCAGAGATGCTATCCTGGAGAGTATCTCACTGTAATAAATGTATAAACGCCGTTACCAGCATGGGTTCATGAAGGAATCGATCCTGTCAACTAATCTCATCAGCTTCTATGAGAAGTCAGTGAGCTAGACTGGATCGGGTAGCACTGGATGTTCATATATCTAATTTTTCTAAAGCACATTTGATACGGATGCCACAGAAAAGGTTGGTAAATAAAAGAAATGATATATGCATGACTGGGGGAAAATGTGTGCAAGTGGTAAGTAACTGAGCTCACTGAAGAGAAAACAAAGGGTAGTAATTAACAGGTCAATACTAACTGGATCTCTGTTACTATGGGGTACCACAAGGGTCAGTATTGGGCCCTATCCTTCTTCAACATTTTCATTAGATCATACACAGGGAATACACAGTTGAATTTCGATCTTTTGCAGGACGATACACTAAGCTCTGTAAAAGTAATAAACACAATAGAGGATAATGTGTTATTAACAAAGGGATCTGGATAATTTGGAGGCCTGGGCAGAAGGTAATGGCAGATGAGGTTTAACACTGAAAAAGTGCAAGTTATGCACATGGGGAAGAGAATCCATTACATGATTACATGTTAAATGGAAAAACACTGGGTTAAAAGTGACATGGAGAAGGACTTCTGGGAATCCAGGTGGACAGTAAACTTAATTGTAGCAGCCAGTGGTCAGGCAGCAGCAGCCAAAGCAAATAAGATCATGGGTGCATTAAAAGAGGGCATAAGAGGCACATGAAGAAACATTATTCTCACATTATACAGGTCACTGGTTAGACCACACATGGAATTTTGTTGTACAGTTTGGCACCAGTGCACAGGAAAGACAGTGTACAAGAGCTTGAACAGTACAAAGGCGGTCAACAAAAATAATAAAAGGACTGGGTGGACTACATACACAGAAAGATTGGCAAGATTAGTTTATTTAGTTTAGAGAAAAGAAGCGGCATCGGGGGGACATAATAAATTATGTTTAAATACATCAAAGGTCAATATAGAGATCTCTCTCTCTCTACCAAGATTTATTTATACACAGGGCTGTAACTAGAACAAGGGGGCATCCTTTAACGTCTCGAGGAACGAAAGTTTCTACATAAACATAGAAAGGGATTCTTTACAGTAAGCAGCAGTGAGACTATGGAATTACTCGTGCCAGAGGGACTGGTCATGGTGAATTCCCCCCCAAATAAAAACCAAATTCAAAAAGGGTTTGGATGCATTTCTGGAGCGTAATAATATAACAAGTTATAGTGAACTAGGATTCAGGAAGAGGGGTCTTGATTCCAGGTTTTCTGATTGCCAGATTGGGAGTCCAGAAAGGAATTTTTTTTCCCTAAAATGAGGACAATTGGCTTGCTACTCATTGGGGGTTTTTTGCCTCCTCTGGATCAACACCGTTAGCACAACAGGCTGAACTAGGATGATGACTTGTCTTTTTTTAGCCTACAAACTATGAAACTATAAATTATTCTCCTGGTTTGACGTTGTGACAGGCAGAGTCGGGACAGGTGCAGGTCCCCTACTTGAAATGACTGCAAATCCTTTAATTGTTTTGTAGTTTAGAACATAGTCCACATTGAGTTGTTAAAGGAGGAATGAGCAGTCTCTGGAGTGAGAGTGGGTGATTAGGCAATTTTCCTTACAGTATCTCATATGGTGATTGTTGGAGCACACCCTTTGGGGTACTATGCATGTCCCACTAAACATGAGGTAAAGCATCAGGCAACCTCATACCAGTTTCCTTGCAACATTTCAGGCTAACTTTTTCTTTGAGTGTGCGATATACCTTTCGACCTTGCCATTCGCCTCGTGTGATACGGGGATGCAACTGTTGCTTTACACCGAATCATAGCACAAAATGGTTTGAAATACATTACCATGAATGCAGGTCCCTGATCACTGGAAACAACCTTGGGGATACATAATCGGCATACGAACCTCTTTGCAGATCTTCGCAGCAGCTTTGTGAGCCGTATGAGATTAAGTGGGGTACGCAGACACAGACCAAGACATACGAATTGAACCTTCCTACCTTTGCAGCTGTATCGAAGTCTACCTGTAGGATCTGGAATGGCCCGTTGTGGATGGAGAGGTGTTAGGTGGGGTCCTCACTGCACCTCCAGCGTTCAGTTGGAGGCCATGTTTGGAGCAAAGGACAAGACACCATCTCTCTTGCAATCACAGTGAAACCTGGTGCCACACCAGTATGGAAACCAATTCCGCATCGCTGTCTTATCACTAATGTTAAAGTCCCATGCGCGGCTTCAGCCAGCAGCTGCATAAGAGATTTTTGGGCCACTGGTTTTACCTTCACTATCCGGTCCATAAGGCCATCAACCCTTCGTGTGCACCCCATAACCCTTCCATCGGTGCCTTTCCTGAGGAGAACAATTGGTATTGCAATGTTATCAAAGTTTTCAGAGTCAGGTAAATGATATATACTTCGGTTTTACAGACATCAAACAAATACAAAAGGCATTTTACTCGCTGCACTCTTTCCAGCTCTGTAATTTCCATGTGCAATTGGATCATGGTTTGGAAGTGCGTGTGCTTGACATTATAATCACAATTAGCAATCCTCTTTGGAGGGTGGTAATAACTTCAAGCATGTGCTATTTCTTTTGCATAGCCACGCGGGGAACCTTTAGCAGTCAATAAATATCTCCATTTCCCATATCCTTTCCAGAATCGTGGACCACACCAAAAGCATAGCGTGAGTTCAGTGTAAATGATTACAGTTGCTTCAGACAATTCACATGCATTAATGAGGGCACATAACTCAGCTCGGCTGGGCAGGAATGAGGGGGATGCTAAAGTTTTCAAGCGTAGCACAGTAGTGTTGATCCATCTACCACAGCAAATCTAGATGCACCTGATTCATTCTGTCCTGTGACAACTGCCATCTACAAACACACCATGTCTGGTGTTCCAAGTGTTCTTCCGCTCATATCTGGTGCGGCAGTGTCAGGAGCGTTTGGGTATCTGCGCCAAAACACTCATGTCTCCAGTTCCCTCCAACATGTGCAGTCTTCACCGGCTGGCCAACTATCTCACTATCCTCTCTATGCTCCTCGTGTGGCAGCAAAGTAGCAGGGTTCAATTTCGAGCACCGGGGAAGGCGGATGTGGCTGGCTGCAGAGCCAAGCTCCCATCCGATGATCCGAGCCTGGGTGACCTGTTTTTTGTACGCTGACAATTAATAAGTGCATACACAGAGTGGGGAACCCAGACATCAAAAATGGCATCAGAACCAATTCCCCCCCCCCCCCGGCAGTTTTCTCTACAGCAAATGCACATCCGCTAGGCTCTAAGGCATGCATCCCTTTCGCTACAGAATCTAACTGCCCTCTATAGTAAGCTATAGACGGTTGGCATCATTGTGAATTTGAGTGAGCACAGCCTTGAGCAAGTTCCTTAGAACTTCAATGACAGTACAAATGGAATGGTTTGTGAGTAGTCAGGTAGCTTGAGCAGCAGCTGAGAGGAGTGCTGCTAAAGTTCCCCAAAACCTGCCTGACCTCTTCAGTGTGTGTGAGAGGCTGAGCCCACAGAATCTTTGGTTAAGTCATACAGTGGGGCGGCATACAAAGAAAACAAGGTATCCACTGTCCTACAAATTCCTATACCATTCCCAGAATTGTCCCTTAGTCGCTGTTTTGTAATGGGAATGGTCAATTTTTGTATGGCGCTACTCTGTCTGGTAGTAGGTGTCTGTGCCAGGTGTAAGGCGTGTCCAATGTAAGTCATTTTTCTCTTACAGAGTTGTACCTTTTTGTTTGAAACTATGTGTCCGTTGTCTGCAAGAAAAATGAGCAGAGCTTGTGTGTCAATTAGGCTATCCTCTTTGTTGTTTGAGCAAAGCAAAAGATCATCCACATGTTGGATCAGTGTGGATTGGCGTGATATTGTGAGCTCCCTCCCCCCCCAGGTTTTGGCGAGTGGGCCTGACTGAAAATGGTGGTGAATTTAAAAACCCTTGAGGTCAACCGTTCCCAATTCTGAAACTTTTGACCCCTGTATGTGAATGCAAAACTAGTATTGGAGTCCCGAAGTATCGAATGGAGAAAAAATCGCTGAACTAATCAATAACTGAAAAGTGGTGCTGCCAATTGGAATCTGCATGAGAAATTTGACCGGGTTTCGGGACTATTCGACGGGATGCAATGGGGTCACGACCTCATTGATGACCCTTAGTCTTGCACAAGTCTCCATGTGGTTTTTTTTTGCGCCTCCACTCTTTTTTGATGGGATGGATTGGGCCTGTTAAAGGACTGCTGGTTCTTGTAATGACCTCCTGCTTCACACAAAAGACTCCAATTGTTGGAGCTATACCCATATCAGCTTCAGGTTTTAAGGGTACTGGGGCCCTAATGGGCAATCTACAATTGGGCAGCAATATAATGTAACAGGTGGGAATGTTTAAGCCATCCGGGCCTACTTCAGTAGAATCAACATTCCACAATGTTCATGGAGGATTTTTTGCAACATTAACAGAACTTCAGGTCCTGTTATGGTCCCTCTACTCCTGCTGGTAGGGTCATTAACCAATCAGCATACAGCAGGTACCCAGCTCCTCTGTATATTGTGCCATGGGAACTTGCAAGTGAAATTCATCCGGGTGCAAAAGCATGTCGCACCCAAGCTTACATAGAAGATCTCTTCCCAAGTAAGCTTCAGTTGGCATCTTCTGAACATGATGAATGATGTGTTCAGTGTGATGGGGATCCAATTGTGACTGAGGGTGTTTTGAGACACAGGATATCCTTTTGGATTTACGACTTACACTACAGCCAACAATGCTCTTGCTGGGTAAGCTGGAAGAAACTCAGTGTTAATTAGAGATACCTCCAGCACCCTGTGTCAATAAGGAAAGGGACCTTTATCCAAATCTACTTCACAAGTAACCATATGCTCCTTGGGAAGAAGATGCATTACTGGAAAACAAAGAGGTAGAAAAGGATCGATGGGCGAGTTTGGAGGGTCCTCACTTGTCCAGAGGTCCTCATTGTCCCGGTCTAGTCAAATTGTTCTTGTGCTTGACGGGGGTTATTCGGAACGTTCCCTTCGCGATTGTTGACACTGACTTGAGTAATGCCCAGTTTCTGGACAATGAAACATCTGAAGTTTTGCAGCGCCTGTTGTAGAATAAAAGGTGGGGCATTTGGAGGAAAAGGTTAGCCCTGCCCCTCCCTCGAGGTTATGAAACACTAAGAATGTGGAGGAAAGGCATAGACATATTGAGAACTTACATGTATCCGCCCTTCCTTATTCCTCCTAACTTCTCATCCTCATCTTTGTTAATTGAAGTTCATCAACTTCTCCTCTTCTTACCTTGCATTTTCCTAAATTGAGATCTCATTATCATCATAAAACTCCTTAAGGATTTCTGACATCTCCATTGACTTCCATGTGGCTATTGAATGGTTAACTGGTATAACAAATGTTTCAACAGACCTTGGACAAAAGTTTGCAAATAGTCAAGGTTGTACTGCAACTTATAGTGTTACATTTTATGATCCCCACTAAATTTCTTTAACAAGCTTTTAATCAAAATGAATTCCCTACAGACTCTTTAGCCAGCTTTGTATATCAATTAATACTTTCCAATCTTCTGCCCTCCTATTTAAAGTTCATCAAAAAGTTTCTGGTTATTATGTTCCATTTATCTTGAACATCACCGCTAAAATCATGGGTACATCTCCATCAAAGTCTGTTGTTTTTTAATGAGATTCTTGTTTCACTGGGTGAAAATACAGTTAGATAATTGTTACAATGTCCCTGTCCTAAATGTTTGTGGGTGATACACATCTTATTTTAATCAGCGCCAGCCATCTGTGGGTTCTTTTTGTAATCCCCAACGTGTTTAGCTACTGCAATAAATCATTGGGTGCATAAGGCCTTCTCATGGTCACTTTTCCCTTATTTGGGCTGTAAGGACCTGTAAAGGGTTTTAACTTCCTGCTCCTGTTTACCTGTGTGCTTCAACTTGCTTATCTTGTCCTGTCCTCCCCCCTGCTTTTAATGGATTTGTGCAGCATCGTATAGTGTATACCTCTGGTCCCCATTAATGGGCTTTGTGCATGTGTCTCATATGCAGGTGGATGTACTGTTAACGTATGATGCTGGATGTTTTTGTGCAGGGGAGTGGTATGTTTCCTGTAATTGAAGGATCATCTCCTAATTGTAGTGCTTTTCTCTTTGATGGGTGAAACTACAGATTCCTTGGCCCCCCTTTTCTAGAGATTCTATAAATGGGGTCACTTGGAGTTACCCGATTAACGGGAGGAAGACCTAGGCAGGTCCAGGATATATTCCTGCATTAGCATATCTAATGATTTGGAGGTTTGCAATGAAGTGTCTGCTCGTGTAGAGGTGCTGGTAGTCAGGGCTACTTGCAGCATCTTTAGCGAGTGCTACTTAAGGTCTCTCTTTATTTGAGACCGCATGCTCTGTACTAAGCAATGTAAACATGTCATCATCAGCATCATCTACAATGTTTTTCATTAGCTTTTGTGGTTTAACAATACTTTTTGTGGACTGTACCACCATCTGAAGGTTTGGTGTAGTTCAAGATGTGTAGCAAGTTTCAGTGTGTTTAATGATGGGCTTGTCAGTGTTATCTGAGGTTCCCCTGAAGCTAGCAACTGAGTTTTGGCTTCACCAGACCAATTGCAAAACAAGTTTCAATTTCTTTCTGTTCTTTTACAACAAGAAGCATCTTCTGCAGTAATGTCTCTAAATCCCTGTACCTTCTGAGGTAACTTCAGTATACACAATCGCCATTTACTCCAAAAATGATGTATGTCCACCCCATATATTTTTAGCATATGGGGTCATAGGACTTCCTCCGTAAATAGATGTACTTATTCCTAATCTGGGGGCACATCAGACTTGTTCTGTTCTGGCAAGTTGATGACACATTCCCATGTTAATGAAGTCCTTATTAACCAAGGAATAGTACCCGCACCTCGTCAGATTGGGACTAAAACAAATGTTTATAGCTTCCTATAATACCCTTCACTGAGGCACTCATGCTCATGGACACTTTCTATATTACTTAAAAAAGTTTTGAGCATGGTGGCGATTGTCTAGATAACCCTTTTGGTAATCATACGAATACAATGACAATTCTCATAATGAAAAGTAATAACTTCACTTCTATCGAGCACTTAATATTATAAACAGTTATACTAACACAAGGAAATATTCATTTCAAAAATCACGCATATACACAACCGCAAACATATGAAGGAAGAAATACAACAATAAAACAAATTAATTGCATACACAAATGCAACCAAACCAGTATGAATAAGCAAAAATATCTCACCGCTTGAGGGCAGCCGCCCTAAGAGAAGAACAACACAGAGAAGACAAAAACAAAACAAAAGCCCAGCCAATAAAAAAACACTGGATACCAAGACACAAAAACAAAGTTCAGTAGCAAAACAGATACCTTGATTTCACTTTTTAAAGGCAACACCTGCAAATGTGACAATTCTTATCTCAACCTTAATATTACAACTATAAAAACTTTACTCTAAAACGTGGGAGAGGGAGACTAAAAGAAACCTCACTCACCCTCACTCAGCAACTAAAAGGATCCAACACCTTTTTGAAGAGAAGCATGGATTTCTGTGTGTGGCAAATGCTCACTCGTGCTAGCAGATCCAGGTTCTCAAAGCAAAGGGGTGCTTGCGTATCCCGTTACTCCGGTGATAGGTTTTCCTAATCCGATTCACGGCAACCAAAATGCTGTAAAATCATTTCTAGCAACTCTCTGTCTCCCACGGACCTGAAAACACAACAATGCACTGCAATTTCTATCAAAAGATTATGAATACTTTTATATGGACTGACATGATTTTTTAAAGGGTATAGGCCGTGAACATACAGAGAATGTATGCCAATATTACAATCCAATCAAAGATAAGTATATAGCATAAGATATAGGTTACAATCCAATGTGTCTTAATGTAAAGATACCATTTAATTATTAAAATCATAACACCTCCCATCTACCAAAAAATAAAAAATGAATACTCTGACATCTGTCTTAGTTACCTAATCTAATAACCTTAAACAACGCAGCGCTATGACCTGTTATTCAATATCCAACGGCCATTCTAAACGTATCTCTAGACAAATATAATGAAGTGAGCGGAACAAGAACAAAGTCCTTGTATCCTATCAAAATTCATACAGAATATTACACAAAGATTTAAGTTTGAAGAAGACAAGATGGATGCCATCAATTAAAATGATGAAAGTATCAAACTTATATTCAATTCTGTTTCATATTGTTTACTTTCAGGCATTCTATGATTAGAGATCCCCTGCAATCTTTGTCAAGCCTTCCAACTTGCTAATGCCAGATCTCTAGCACTAGAATTATGCAACAACATTTATAAGCTATTCATGCTTCCTTACTAATTTTCATTCACATTATTCCTCCAAGTCCAGGGTGACACTGACCCAGGAAGCCAGTGTATAATTTTGGTATGTTCCATCAACAATACACATAGTATCTAGCCTCTGGTAATGCCCTAACAAAGAACATGTTCGGTTCCATAAGATAGTGCACTTGCTGTCCAAATCTATGAAAAGCAAATTCCTTGTATGCAAGGATTTTAATGTTGTACCTGATAGTCAATGAAATACATCTCCAAAAACCATATTATGGTGGTACATCTTTTAACAAGTTCTCGGGAGAGAGAGACTGCATAATCTCTGGCAGCTCTTAATAGTACTGAAAGAGATTAATCCTTCTTTTCTCATGTTCACAATAGTTATTCCATAATAAACATTTTCCTTGAAAGAGAAGTCTTAATTCTGGCAAAAAAAATCTGTTACAGAAATGGCTGGATCATGCTCCCTTGGCACTCACTATAGAAGAACATTGCAGTGAAACAAAAACTTTTTCATGAGGATACTCCCATCCAGAGTATGGAAAAATAATAGAGAGATCTTACAGACTATTTTCTGTTGAATACTGCACCCAACATCAGCACTGAAAGCCTGTGGGATGCCCATAAGGCTTGTGAAGGAGGCATGCATCAGGGGTCTCCTCTATCGCCACTGATTTTTGTGTTTTCTATTAAACCCCTTGCTCAGATGTTCAGGCAGGAAAGTCCCATTAAGGGGGTATAAATACGTAACTGAATTCGTATTATTTCACTGTATACAGGCAATTTGATTTTATCTCTGATGGCACAGTTTCTTTGGGAAAACTCTAAAGTAATCAGCCCGTTTTGTGTGTTTTTCTTTTTTAAAAGTCAAAAAAAAAAAGGGGGAATCTAGAAAGAAAAACAAAGGGGGGGGGGGGGGGGAATTTTTTAAAATGATATATTTACTTTATTGATAGGAAAACTTAAACTCTACCCAGTTCCCCAATCTTTTAAAGCCAAAAATTTAAAGTTTTATTTTGTATAAAAATTAAACCTCGTTTACATATTTTTAAAAAATGATTTTACCTTCAATTTGCCCCTTTCTTTTTAAAAAGGGATAACCCCTTTTTCTATTATAAAGTCTGGGGGAAACCACCACCTTTTAGCAGGAAAACCCCTTAAATATCCCGTGATTTGCTAACCCAAAAAAGGAAAAAAAACATCTTACTTGGGCAGTCCCCCAAAATTGGGACGGTTTGAAACATTAAGATGCCCTTGTGGCCCCTCTGCGGGGGGGAAAAACCGGGTAAAAAGAGGTAAAAAATTAAAAATTAAAAATGTCATTCCTAAACCCCCCCAACTGTTTCCCCAGCTAATGGCTTCATCAGGGAATAGGGCCTGGTTCCCATGTGGTCTAGTCATTTCCTTTTATATGATCTTGGACATCCCCTATTCGGGGGCCCCTTTTGGGGCTCCCAGGGATTCAAAATATCTTTCCCCCCTTTTTCTCCCCGGGCCATAATACTGATATTTTTTACTCCCCGGGGGGAATCCCAAGGTTGGTTCTTAAAAACAAAAACCCTTAAACCCAATTAACCCCCCTTTCCATAGGGGGTTCCCGCCCTATTTCCCCATGAAACCGCACCACGTACAAAAGGGACTTTCTGCCCTAACTGGACGGATTCCTTTTCCAAACCCTCTCTCAAAATTACTGTCTGCGGGGGCAAACCTGGGAAGGGACTAAGCGGAATGGGCACCCCCTTTTCCAAAACCACTGAAAAATTTGGGGAAATTATGTTCCCCTTATACGGTAAAATGCTATCTGGTACTTCCATAAACTTTCCCCCCTTTTGTATCTAATATGCAAAATTCATTTTAAAAAAAGTTTTCGGGCCTTTGATTTTTAAACCTCCCACGTTCCCCCTAAATTTTTTCTTTTCACGGGTCTCAGTTTAGAAAACTGAATTTTTAGTTACAATAAAAAAATGTGAAAGAATGTTTGTTTAGTCTTTTCTCTTTTGAAATTTGCTTTAGGCCGCAAAAAATTTTTGGGTTGCGGTAAAAAAAAAATTTTAATAAATGTTACATAAAGATGGTAACCTTTTCCCGAGCTGCGTCTCGTTCACAAACGTAAGTGTTTTATTTTCTTTGGGTTAGGGTTTTTCTAACGGGACTCTTCATGAAAGATAAAAAAATGCCCCAAATTTTGGAAAATTAGAATCTGTGGCCTATGTGATTAAAAACTTATCTTTGGGAAAAAACACGGGGGAAAGTGGGGGAAAAAGGGAGGGGGGCAGAATGGGAGGGGGGGTTAAGGGAAGAAAAAAAAGAGGAAAAAAACTTTTGTAAAATTGGTGTTTCCTATGTCATTTTCCCGCCATTCTTTCCCAACGGACTGTATTTTTTAACATATTTTTGTTTCCTAAAAAATTATATGGGGAACCCGCAAAATTTAAATAAATGCTAAAATTTGAAAACCCTTATTTGGCCCGGGGGGGTTAAAAATTGTATTGAGTCTATATATCCATTTGCCTCTTCCAGCAATAAAACTATATCCAGATCACCCTTTCTTTCCCCTAGCTTTTTCACATAGATGCCCTAAAATTTAAGCACCTCTATTTCACCATTATGTACCTCCAAAATGTGTCTCGCTAGGGGAGTGTCTCCTCTAGCTTTAATAGTACTCAGATGTTTAGAGATCCGATGACGAAATTCTTGAATGATTTTTCCCACATAGATCTTGGGGCAGGTACACATAGCCCCATAAATTACTCCTCTGGTTTTACAGTTGATGAATTGTCTTATCTCAAATCTTCTCTTATCAATGGGATTAACAAATTCTTTAGTTTTCCATATAAATGGACAAAATGAACAGTTGCTACAAGGATATGAGCCTACCACCGGAGACTGTTACCATGTTTTCTTGCTATCTCCATCAAAGTGACTATGCAAAAATTCATCCCTAAGATTTTTTCCTCTTCTATATGTGACACTAGGATATTTTGGAATCTCCTCAGAGAGTACCGGATCTGCTTTTACAATGTGCCAATGTCTTCTAAGTATACCTCTCATTTTGTTAGCTCTATCATCAAAGGTACCTATACAGTGAATTAAATCAGTTTTTTCCTTCTTCTTTTGTTTACTGATTACTAAATGTCCTCTGTCACTAGTCAAAGCCCTATTAAACGCCTTCCTCAAACATTTTTTTGAATAACCTCTTGCCTAAAATCGAGCATTTAACTGTATACATTCTTGATTGAAAGCCTCTAATGTAGAGCACTTCCTACGAGCCCTAAGATATTGGCCTATGGGAATCCCCTTCTTCAGGGAAGGTGGATGCCATCTAGAAAAGTGTAACAAACTATTGGTAGCAGTATTTTTCTGAAATATTTTTGTCTGAATATGCTTGTTTTCGTCCAACACAATTTGGAGATCCAAGAAATTAATTTTCTCTCAATGAATTTCAGAGGTGAATTTCATCCCAATTTCATTATGTTGAGTTCTAGATACAAAACCCTTAAAATAATTCTTCACTAATGTCCCAAAAAATTCAATATTTTCATTCAATAAAGCGACCCCAAAATAAAATCCGATCTGTGAATATTTGAAAGTGTTCAGAAAAAACAATAGCATCCTCCCAACAACCTAAAAATAAATTAGCAAAGATTGGCGCACAGACTGTGCCCTTTGCTGCTCCCTTTATCTGGTGATAAAAAGTGCCATCAAACAAAAAATAATTATGTTTCTAAACAAAATCCAATAGCTGTAAAACAAAATCATTATGTTCAATAAATTGTGTACCTCTTGTATTCAAAAAATACTTGATTGCTTTCAGGTCCAGGTCATGTCTGATGTTACTATATAGAGCTTCTACGTCTAAACTTGCAAGAAGTATACTTTCTCTCATTACTAGATCGTTAATTCTCATCACAGTATCCTTCGTATCTTTAACCCCTTCACGACCCTGGGCGTATGAGTACGTCCAGGGTCGCTAAGGAGCTTTGCAGGGGGGCTCGCTCCGCGACCCCCCCGCACAGCCGCCGGGTGTTTGCGGCTAATTGCCGCTAACACCCGACAGTAACAGCGCCGGCAGGTGGCTCCGCCCGCTGGTGCTGTTTAACCCATCACACAGCGCGGCAAAGATTTCCATGGCGTCTGGATGAACGGCGATCGGTGCCGCGCCCCGATCGTTACGGTCATCGGCACCGGTGCAGCTAAGCTGCGCCGATCCGACGACCGGGCATGGTGGTGGGGAGCTTAGTGAAGGTTCCCTTCACTTACCCTGGCCGGTTTGCCCCACTTCCGTCCGCAGACAGGAAGTGGGGAAACCGCAATCTTTGTACACCCTAATGCATTGCTATTTCAATGCATTAGGTTGTATTACAATCGCGCACCTAGTGGTCGAGCACCCTAGGGGGGACTAAATGTTACAGTAAAAATAAATAAATAAAAAAAGTACAAAAAAAAAAGTATTAAGTTCAAATACCCCCTTTCCTATTTTACAAATAAAATCATTAAAAAATAAAAAAGTTACAATATTTGGTATCGCCATGTCCGAAAAAGTCAGATTATAAAAATTTAACCCTCATTTATCCCATACGCTGAAAACTGTGAAAAAAAAAATTCCAAAACGCTAAAATTGCGTTTTTTGGTCATTTTACGTCACTCAAAAAAAGGGAAAAAAATGATCCAAAAAAGTTGCATGCATTCCAAACTATAGCGATAAAAAGTACACTTCAGCCGCCCCAAAAAATGCACCCTCATGACGTCCGTAGGTGTTAGTACAAAAAAGTTATTGGTCGCACAAACTGGCGCCTGGCGCAAAAGTCAAAAATAGAAAAATGTTTTTGGGAAAATTTTTTAGGTCCAA
>JAODAL010036790.1:0-41224 GCA_025379985.1 Phyllomedusa bahiana | reverse complement strand
TTTGGGTCCCCCACCAAGGGCCCAAGGAAGGGGCAAAAAAATAATCTTATCGGAAAAATTCTACTGAAATTTTTTGGGTTTTCTTCAAACTAAAGTCAATTTTTAGCAAAATCCCATTTAAAAACCTGTAAAACAATACGGCCCCAAAAATCCGCGCCCTTTCAGATGGTACGAATTGCAAGGGTTTTTTAAAAAAAAAAATAAACAAAAAACCCCTTCACGTGAACCCTTTTTTGTTGTCCTGTTTTTTTCCGATTTTTTGCACATTTTTAAGCAATTTTTAACGGTGGATTTCCTTTTGCAACGCCCGCGTGGTTTTTGGGGAAACTGGGGCAGCGAGATCACAAGGGAATGGGGGAAAAAATATATTATTTGCAAAAAAAGACCCAAAAAACATGAGGCGCGAAGACACTTATTAAAAAAAACAGAAATTTTAGTTAGGAAAATAACAGGAAAAATTGAAAGGGCCCAAACGCTTTTCTCCGGAGCAGCTTTTTCCTCAGAAAACCCCCAAAAAGAAAGTTTCAGTGCCCGGGGCAGGATTGCCCTCACCCAACGTGCGCGCTCACAGAATAAACTTCCCCCCTTTTTATTCCGGGTTCCCCCTCCGGCCTCGGACTGAAAGAGGGTCCCCCAAGCCCCTGGGGGAGGGGATCCCATCAAAAAGAAGATGATCTGAAAATTCCCTCCTTTTTGGTGTGGGCGGGCCGGCCGTTTAGATTTGAAGTATCTGATTTTTGGGTTTTTTCCAGAAGTCCCCCCTTTCCCTTTAAAGAACGAAATGATAAATTCCCCGCATCAAAAAAAACCAAGGAACACCCCAGACAAAATAAAAAATTTTGTGGCAAAAGCATATTGTAGGGTTACCAATATTGGGGGGCCTTCTCCTCACTCTAAAACATGGGGCCCCAGCATATCAATAGAAAGTCCTCAGCCCTCCTGCTCTATAACAGGGGGTAGAATCAAAAAGCATTTCCCCTCACTCCCCCCTGCTCTAAAAAGGGGGGCTCACAGACAAAAACAACATGCCCCTCAGCCCCCTCCTGCTCATAACAGGGGGCCTTCAAAACAGATAGCATTTTCCTCAGCCTTCCTGCTCTAAAACAGGGGGCCCACAGATCAATTAGCATGTCCTCACTCCTCCTCCCTCATAAAAATGGGGCCACAGAATCAAAATCAGGGTCCTCACTTTTTTCCGCTCTATAACATGGGGCCCACAAAACAAAATGGGCATGTCCTCACTCCTCCTGCTCTATAACATGGGCCCCCCAATCAAATAGCATGTCCCAGAAACTCCCCCTATAAAATGGGCCACAGATAAGAAAACCCGTATCCCCCACTCCTCCTCCCTTTTATAACAGGGGCCACAGACCCAGTTTAGCATGTCCTCAGCTCCTCTTGCTCTATAACAGGGGGCCCCCACAGATCAGAAGCATGTCCCCCAGCTCCCCCTTTCCCATAACATGGGGCCCCCAATCAGATAGAAATTTTTCCTCAGCCCCCTCCGCCTTTATAACAGGGGGCCCCAACAAAACCCAGATAGCATGTCCTAAAGTTTCCTCCTGCTCTATAGCATGGGCCACAGATCAAATAGAAAGTCCTAAATTTCCTCCGCCTAAAAAAAGGGGAAAAAGATCAGATAGCATGCCCTCAGCTCCTCCTGCCTAAAACATGGGAAACCCCAAAACAGAAGAAAGCCCCTAGCTCCTCCGCTCTTTTAACAAGGGGCCCCCCATTCAGTTTTCATTTTCCCAGCTCCCCCTTTCTTTTATAACATGGGGAGATCAATGGGCAGTCCTCAGCCCCTCCTGTTTCTATAACTAGAGCCGCAAAACAGAAAGCATCCCCCAAAAGCTCCCCTACTCTAAAACATGGGCTCACAAAAAAAAGCATGCCCCTCCCTCCCCCCTGCTCTATAAAAAGGGGAGCCACAGATCAGAAGAAACCTCACTCCCCTGCTCTATAAAAAGGGGGCCCCACAAAATCAGAAAAGAAATTTTCCCTCAGCTCCTCCTGCTCTATAACATGGGGCCACAGACAGATAGAAAGTCCTCAGCTCCTCCTGCCAACAATGGGGGCCGCAGAAAATTTAGCATTTTCCTCAGCTCCTCCTGCTCTAAAAAAAAATGGGGCCCACGGGATCAATAGCATGCCCCTAAACTCCCTTTGCTCTATAAAAAGGGCCCCACAAAACGATAGCAATGTCCCCTGTTTCCCCCCAACTTATAACGGGGGGGGCCCAAACAGATCAGATAGCATGCCCCTCACTCCTCGACTCTAAAAACAGGGGGCAAAATCAGAAAGCTTTCCTCAGTTTTTCCCCCTGCTCTAAACTTTGGGCCTGAAGATCAATAGAAAGCCCTCAGCCCCTTTCCCGGGATCTATAACAGGGGGCCCACAGATCAATAGAAATGCCCCTCAGCTCAACCTGCTCTATAAAAAAGGGGGCACAGATCAGTTTACCCGAGCCCCCATTTCCTCCTGCTCAATAAAAAGGGGCCACAGATCAAAGCAGCCCCCAGTTTCCTCCTGCTCAATAACTGGACCCCGCAATCAATCGCGTGCCTCAGTCTCCTTGCCCTATAACAGGGGGCCCCTGCAGATCAAAATACACCCCTCAGCCCTCCTGCTCAAATAACAGGGGGCCAACAGATCAGATAGAAATGTCCTCAGCTCCTCCGTTTCGTAACATGGGGCCACAGATCAGATAGAAATGTCCTCACCCCCCTTTACTCATAACAGGGCCACAGTTTCAATAGCATTTTCCCAGCCCTCCTCCCTCTAAAACCATGGACCAAAAGATAAATTTTAGCGTGTCCTCATTTCCTCCTGCTCTAAAAAAAGGGACCGCAAAACAGATCGCGTGTCCGCCCCTCCTGCTCTATAAAAAGGGGGCCAAGATCAGATGCAATGTCCTCACGCCTACTGCTCTATAACATGGGCCCCCAATCAGTAGCATGAACTCACCCTCCGCTCTAAAACCATGGGGGCCACAAATCAGAAAAAGCAAGTCCCAGCCCCTCCTCTCTACAATTTTGGGGCCTGCAATCAATACCCAATGTCCTCAGGCCCCTCCTGCTCTATAACTTTGGCCTGCAGATCAGAAAGCAGTCCTCAGCTCCTTCCTGCCCCTAAAAAAGGGCCACAAAATCAGATGGGCGTGTCCTCAGCTCCCCCCTTTGCTCTTAACTTGGGGCCCCACAGATCAGAAAGCATGTCCTAAAGCTCCCCCTTTCTCTATAACTTTGGGGCCCCAAAATCAGATAGCATGTCCCCACATCCCCAAGCTTTTATAACATGGGACCAAAATTAAAGATACATTTTCCCTCACTCTTTCGGCCTGAAAAAAGGGGGCCCCCCGCAGATCAGAAAGAAAGGTCCTCCAGCAACCCCTGTTCATAAAAAGGGAGCCACAGATCAATAGCATGCCTAAAGCTTATTCCTGCTCTATAAAAAGGCCCAAAAGATCAGATAGCATGTCCTCAGCTCCAAAACTGCTCTATAAAAAGGGCCCAAGGATCAGATAGCATTTTTCCCCGCCCCAACGCTCTATAACAGGGGGCCCTTTCAAAACAGAAAAGTTTTCCCCTCAATCCCCCTTTGCTCTAAACAGGGGCCTGCAAAAATCAAAATAGCATCCCCTCAGCTCCCCTCCCTCTAAAACATGGGGCCCCCACAATCAGATAGCATGTTTTTAAAGCTCCTCCTGTCAAAAACCCAAGGGATGAAAGAGAGTTTAGCATGTCCTCACTCCCCTGCTCTAAAAACAGGGGCCCACAGATCAGATAGAAAGCCCCTCAGCCCCCCCCTGCCTATAACATAAAGACGCAGATCAATAGAGGGGCCTCACTCCTCCGCTCTATAACATGGGGCCACAATAGATAGAAAAACCTCAGCCCTCCTGCTCTAAAAACATGGGGCCACAGTTTCAAAATACGTGCCCCTAAACACCTCCAGCCAAAAAAATGGGGCCAAAAGATCAGATACATGTCCCTCACTCCTCCTGCTCTATAACTTGGGGCCCCCAGATCAATAGCATGTCCCACTCCCCCTTCAATAACAGGGAGCCAATATCAGTACATTTCCTCAGCCCCTTCCTGCTCTGTAACAGGGGCCACAGAACAGAAACTTTATCCTCCTCCTCCTGCTCTATAACTTTGGGGGGGCCACAGATCAGATACCCAAGTCCCAGCTCCCCCGCTCTATAACGGGGGGCCCAACAGACCAAAAAGCATTTCCCCCAGCCCCCGGGCCTATAACATGGGGCCACAGATCAGATGAAAATTTCCTCAGCCCTCCTGTTTCTATAACAGGGGGCCATAGATCAGATAGCATGTCCCCCGCCCCCCCTCCCTCAATAAACATGGGGGCCCCACAGAAAAATAGCATGTCCTCAGTCCTCCTGCTTTTTAACAAGGGGCCCAAGATCAGTTTCATTTTCCTCAGCCCCTCGCTCTTAAAAACAGGGGGCCGGCAGATCAAAAAGCATTTCCTCGCTCACCCTGCTCTAAACTTTGGGGCCACAGATCAATAGCATGTCCCAGCTCTTTTCCCTCAAAAAAACTTTGGGGCCCACAGACCCAGATAGCAGGGTCCACAGCTCCCCCTTTCCTTTTAAAACCCGGGGCCCCACAGATGGGATAGCATGCCCTCAGCTCCCCTTTCTCTAAAAAAAAGGGGGCCCCCAAAACAATAGAAAAATGTCCTCCCCCCCCCCCCCCCCCCCCACAATAACATCCCCCCCCGAAAAACCCCCCCCCCAAACCCCCTCCAAAAAAAATGGGGGGGGGGGGGGGGGGGGGGAAAAAAATAAATAAATAAAAAGGGGGAGGTTTGGAATTTTTTAAATTGGGGAAAAAATTAAAGAAGAAGTTTAGGTAAATTGTTTTTTAAATGGGGGGAGGTAATTTTAGAGGGAAAATGTTTGGGGTTTTATAAATGGGGGGAAAAGATAAAAAAGGGGGTTTTGTTAGGGAAATTTTGTTTTTTTAAAGGGGGAAAATAGATTTAAAAATTTTTTTTAAATGGTTAAAAAATTTTTGGGTAAAGAAAGATAGAATGTTAAGCTTTTGTTAAAAAAAAGGGGGAAAAAGATATAGTTTAAGTTTATTAAAAAAAGGGGGCCCAGATCAATAGAAACCCCCTCAGCTTCCTGTCATAAAAGGGGAAACAGATCAGATAGCGTTCCTCGCCCTCCTGCTCAATAACATGGGGCCGCAAAACAGTTTTAGAAAAAAAATTTGGTCCCCACTCCCCCTTTCCTTTTAAAGGGGACCCAAAACAGTTTCAGATAGCTTGCCCTCCTCCCCCCCTGCTCTATAACAGGGGGCCAAAACAGATCAATAAAATGCCCCTAAAGCTCCCCCTTTCCCCTATACATGGACCACAATCAAAATAGCATGTCCTCCATTTTCCTCCTGCTCTATAACTGGGGCCACAGATCAGATACCCTGTCCTCACTCCCCCGCCTATATAAAGGGGCCCGCAGGGGTGAGACCGCCACCCCCTCTTTTGTGTAAACTTTTGTATTTTTTACGGTTTTTTTTACCTGAACGCGCTCTGAAGGCTTTTAGTGCTTTCCAAGGAGTAAAGTTTGACGCTAAAGTCCGAAGCATCGACAAGGACAAGTAGCTTCAAGGGATATTCCCTGCAACGTGACACAATCAGGGACGGTTATAAAAGCGCCCAAGGGGTGCCCCGGCACAGCGGAGAAAAATTGGTTTACGACTCTTATTTTTTTTTTTTTTTAAATTTGGGGTGTTTTTTTTTCCATATATTTTTAAAGTTCCCCCTGTCCATGACTTCCTGCTTCGTGCCTCTGACTTTTGCTAAGAGAGCGGCTGTGAGGAGCACTTGACAGTTCTCCTTTGGACCTTTAGGTAAGTGTTACACAGGATCTGGGTGTGTTTATCACAGCTCGAAAGGGGTTAAAAGTGTTATCAGCAAAGTCTGAGAGAGGTGTAAGTTTTTTCATAATTGAGAGAGGGTAAGTGTTATCACGGATTGAGTGAGGTGTAAGTGTTATCAGCAAGATCTGAAGGGGGGTTAAGTTTTCAATTCACGGGAAGAGGTGTAAGTGTTACGCGGACTGAGTGAGGGGTTTATCGCAAATCTGGAGAGGGAAGTTTTTCAGACATCTGGGGGAAAGGGGTTGTTTTTACAAAAATTTTGAAAGAGGTGTAATTTTTATCACAAGATCTAGAGAGGTGTATTTATCAGAAGCCGAAAGGGTTTAGAGTTTCAGCAAAATCTGAAAGGGGAAAAGTTTATCACAAGATTGAGGAGGGTAATTTTTCAACACTGAGAGAGGTGGTAAGTTTACACAGGATTTGATGAGGTTTTGTAAGTGTTTGAGAAAGATCTGAGAGGGTTAATTTTATCGTAGAAACTGGGGAAGGTGTAAGGTTACCCAGGATCTGGAGAGGTGTAATTGTTAATCAAAAGCACCTGAGAGAGTTGTAAGTGTTAGCACACCTGAGGTTTTGTAAGTTTTAAAAGCCACCTGGGGTGAAAGTGTTTCGCCCCGGGAGGTTTAAGTTTATCAGCAGCACCGAAGAGGTTTTGTTTATAGATCTGAAGGGGTTTGTAAGTTTTTATCAGCTGATCTGAGTGAGGTCTAAGGGTTATCAGCAGAATTTTATGAGGTCTAGTGTTACAGCAGGATCTGAGTGAGATGTAAGTTAGAAAGCACCGAAGAGTTGAAAAGGTTTTAAAAGCAGCACCGAAGAGGTGTAAGTTTACAAAAAGAAACTGAAGAGAGAAAAGTGTTATCAGAAAGATCGAGAGGGGGGGTTTATCAGTAGCATTTTGAAGCGGTTTAAGTTTATCACAGATCTAGAGAGGGAATGGTTTTTCCGGATCTGAGAAGATTAAGTGTTATCAGCAAGATCTGAGAGAGGTGGTTATCGTACATCTGAGAGGGGTGTTTATCGCAGGATCGAGGGGGTTTTAAAAGTGTTATCAGTAGCATCTGGAAAGGGGTGTAAGTGTTATCAGCAGGACTGAGGGGGTGAAAAGTTTAAATAAAGAGGGGAAAAGTTAAAAATGTTATCACGGGATCTGAGAGCAGTGTTTAAAATCGATCAGAGAGTTGAAAGTGTTACAGCAGGACTGAGAAGGTCATTTTTTTAAAGCAAGATCTGAGAGAGGGTAAGCGTTAAGGATTGAGAGGGGGGTTTTTTTTAAAAACAAAACGAAGAGGTGTAAGTTTAAAAAGCAAGCCAAAAGGGAGTAAGTTTAAACAGCAGGATTGAGAGGGGTGGGCGTGTTATCAGCAAGATCGGAAAGGTGTAAGTTTTTAGAGATCGAAGAGGTGTGTTGCGGGATTGGAGAGGTGCAAGTGTTTATCACAAAAAAAGAGAGAGGTGAAAGGGGTTTATCAAAATATCTGAGAGAGGTGAAGTGTTACAGCACACCTGAGAGATTTTTAAGTGTTATCAGCAGCACCTGAAAGAGGTAAAAGGGTTATCAGCAAGACTGAGAGGGGTGTTATCAAAAAAAACTAAAAAGGGGTGTAGGGGTTATCAGCAAGTCTGAGAGGGTGTAAGTTTAAAAGAAACAGAAGATGTAAATTTACAGAAGACGAGTGAGGTCTAAGGTTTCAGTAACCTGTGTAGTGTATCAGAAAGATTGAGAGAGGTGTAAGTGTTATCATAGCACTGAGAGCGGGTAAGTTTTTTCACAGGATCTGAGAGAGGGAAAGGGAAAACAAAAGATCTGAGAGAGTTTTTAAGTTTATAACAAGATTGAGAGCGTGTAAATGTTACACAGGTCTGAGAGCAGTGGTTATAAAAAGACGATAGAGAAGCAAGTTTTACAGCAAGACTGAGAGAGGGGGGTAAGCTTTAGCGGGATCGGGAAAAAGGGTAAGTTTATAACAAGCCCTAAAAGAGGATAAGGTTATCAAGGCTGAGAGAGTGCAATTTTTACAGCAAACTGAAAAGGGGTGTAAGTTTTTAAAACAAGACCAAAAAGAGGAGTAAGTGTTTCACGGGGATCGAAGAGGTGCAATGTTATCACAAATTGAGAGAGGTGTTAAGTGTTACATGATCGAGAGAGGTTAAAGGTTTTAAGGTCTGAGAGAGGTGAAAGTGTAAACACAAATCGAGGATTTTGCAATTTTTTAATCAGCAAGTCTAGAGAGGGTAAGTGTTATCGAAAGATCTAGAGAGGGAATGTTATCAGCAAACTAGAGAGGGTAAGTGTTACAGCAGCCCTGAAAAGGGTTTTTTGAAGTTTTAATCAGCAGCACCGGAAAAGGGGGGAAGTGAAATCACCCCCGAGAAAGGTGTAAAGGTTACACAGATCTAAGGTGAAGACAACTGAAAAACCACAAAGTTTTTTAAAATATCCTTATATAAAACAATGATGAACATAATCTAGCAAACACCTTCAGCAAATTTGAAAGGGCACCCAACAATATCCAAAAAAATTTAATGAAACCAGGGTTTTGATGATTTTAAAAAACTCATGGAAATTTATATCAAAAATGTATGAACGTCATATCTAAGGGAACACCGCAAACCCCTTCAGAATTTTTTAAGACACCTAAAAAAAAAAAAGGGGAAAATGCAATTTAATGAAACAAAAAAACGACTCGGTTCTAAAACTTTGAAAGAAAGTCCTATAAAAACTTTAAATTTACGGAAAGGTGACACTAGCAAACACCGTCAGCAACTTTGTAAGGGCCCTACATAGATATTTGCAAGAAGTTTAAAAAAACCCAGGGTATTAGAATTAAAAACTCGGGTAATTCATTAAAAACAAACAATGCAAAAAATTTTAAATTTACGATAATTACATTCGCAAAACCTAATCAATTTTTTGTAATGCCCCAAAAAATATATCTACATAAAGTTTAATGAAACTTCTATCAGAAAAGTCGAAATATAAATGTAAAGGGGGAAACATTAAAATTTTGTATAAAAAAAGGTTTACACCAAACCCCTTCAGGCAACTTTGCATATGTTGCTCGTTTTTTTTGAGAAAAAACTTTTAAAGGCACCCATCAGATACGCATAGAAGTTTAATGAACCATGGAAATTTAAAAAAATTTTTGAAATTTAAAATATATACAAAAAAAGCCATGAATGAAAAATCTAAATGGTTTACCCGCAAAACCTTCGTGCAACTTTAAAATGCATCCCAACAGAATCTGCTTAAGTTAATGAAACAAATACATTTATTACTCGGTTTTAAAAACCATTTAAAATAGAACATGAACATATATAGGGAACGGTGACACTAGCAAACACCTTATGCAGCTTTGTAATAAAATCCACAATAAATCTCATGCAATTTTCATAAACTAGGGATATGAGGCTCAAAAAATTTTTTTAATATGAATGTAGACACATTAAACATTATTTATGAAAAAAATTACACCCGCAAGCACCTTCGGAACTTTAATATTTCCCTCAGCGTTTTGAGAAAAGCTTTGGGGGCACCTACATCAGAAGGGGAAAAAAAGTTTAATCAAACCATAGGTATTAAAAACTCATAATAATATCATTATTTACAAAATACATAAAATTTTATATACAAAAAGGTTTACACCCGCAAGCACCTTCATGCAACTTTGCATATTCTGCTCACGTTTTTTAAAGCAAAGCTTTTGGAGGCCCACATCAGAATTGCAAGAAGTTTAATGAAACCATGGGTATGATGACTTATAAACTCATGGTAATATCATTATATAACAACAATTCTATGAATGTTATATACTAAAAAGTTTACACTCGCAAACACCTTCGTGCAACTTTGTAATGCATCCTGCAACAGATATCTGCATTCAAGTTGAATGAAACTATACATATTATGACTCAGGTTTCTAATACCATTGTAGAAAGTAGACACTGAACATTATATACGGAAAGGTGTACACTAGCAAACACTTTCATACAACTTTGTAATGCATCCTACAATAGATATCTGCATGCAACTTTCATGAAACCATAGATATGACGACTCAGAAAAGTCTGTAATATGAATGTAGAAGGTGGAAACATTAAATATTATGTATGAGAACATTTACATCCGCAAGAACCTTCAGGCAACTTTGCATATGTTGCTCAGCTGTTTGTTGAGCAAAGCTTTGCAGCACTAGGGAAGCAGTTAAACCTATGGTGATTTTGATTAAAGGGCCCAGATCCCCAGTGTCCCACAGCTAATGGGTTGCAGCTTTTAAAATTTTATTAAAAATTGAGTGTTTTGTAATTATAAGTAATAAAGATTTTTGAGTCAAAGTGGTGCGCTCTATGGTTACAGGATCGGAGGCACGGAAGAAAAACCGCGCCCAGGTCTGACTTCTGGGGTCACTATTAGGAGATGAGCCAATAGGAACAATACACTGCAATAGAGAAGTATCTCAGTGTGAAGGACTGAGAGAGGGAAAAGACAAATGTAAAAAAAACAACTGAGCACTGTCGTCATAGAAATGAATGGAGCTGCACTGGGGGTCTATTGTTCCCCTTAGGAACCCCCAGTGTTATGATCAGAGGAGGGGGCCATGATCACAAATTTATCACCTTTTGAAAAATATTCAACTAAATGGCGATGGAAGCTCTGACTTATCTTCAATCCCTCTAGTTATAGAAATATAACTAGAAAAAGGTCTCCCCAATCCCCTCTCACCGCCTCCTCCAGGTGAGGGCGGGTCTCCCCCTCACACCCCCTCCTCCAGGTGAGGGCGGGTGTCCCCCTCACACCGCCTCCTCCAGGTGCGGGCGGGTCTCCCCCTCCTCCAGGTGAGGGCGGGTCTCCCCCTCACACCCCTCCTCCAGGTGAGGCAGGACCCCCCTCACTCCCCTCCTCCAGGTGAGGGCGGGTCTCCCCTCACAGCCCCTCCTCCAGGTGAGGCAGGTCTCCCCCTCAAAGCCCCTCCCTCAGGTGAGGCAGGTCTCCCCCTCACACCCCCTCCTCCAGGTGAGGGAGGGTCTCACACTCCCTCCTCCAGGTGAGGGCGGGTGTCCCCCTCACACCCACTCCTCCAGGTGAGGGCAGGTCTCCTCCTCGCATCTCCTCCACCAGGTGAGGGCGGGTCTCCTCCTCACACAGCCTCCTCCAGGTGAGGGCAGGTCTCCTCCTCACTTTTCCTCCTCCAGGTGAGGGCGGGTCTCCTCCTCCAGGTGAGGGCGGGTCTCCCCCTCACACACCCTCCTCCAGGTGAGGGCAGGTCTCCCCCTCACACACCCTCCTCCAGGTGAGGGCAGGTCTCCTCCTCACACACCCTCCTCCAGGTGAGGGCAGGACCCCCCTCACTCCCGGTAAGGGCAGGTCTCCCCCTCACACACCCTCCTCCAGGTGAGGGAAAGGCCCCCCCCCAAAACCTCCCCGGTAAGGCCGGGTCCCCCCCTCACAAAACCCCCTCCAGGTGAAAGAAAGGTCCCCCCCCTCACACACCCTCCCCCAAAGGTAAAGGCGGTCTCCCCCTCCCCAAAAACCCCCCTCCGGGTTTTAAAAGGGCAGGTCCCCCCCCTCACCCCACCCTCCTCCAGGGGGGGGGCCCAGGTTCCCCCCTCACACCCCCCCCTCCAGGTGGGGGGCGGGGTCCCCCCCTCAAAAACCGCCTCCCCAGGTGAGGGGGGGCCCCCCCTCACACCCCCCCCCCTCCAGGTGAGGGGGGTTTTCCCCTAAACCCCCCCCCTTTCCCCCAGGGGGGGAGGTCCCCCCCCTTAAAACCCCCCCTTTCCTCCAGGTGAGGGCGGGTTCTCCCCCCTCCCACCCCCCCCCCAGGTGGGGGGGGGGTCCCCCCCCTTTTCCACCGCCTCCTCCGGGGTGGGGGCGGGTCACCCCCTCAAAACCCCCCTTCCCCCCCAAAGGTGAGGGCCGGGTCTTCCCCTCACACCCCCTCCTCCCGGGGTGGGGGCAGGCCCCCACCTCATGTTTTCCTCCCCCAGGTGGGGGGGCGGGTCCCCCTCCCCCCCCAAAAAACACCCTCCTCCAGGTGAGAGCAAGTCTCCCCCCCACACCCCCCCTCCTCCAGGTGAGGGGGGGTGTCCCCCTCCACACCCCCCTCCTCCGGGTGAGGGCAGGTCTCCCCTAAAAAACCCTCCCCCAGGGGGAGGGCGGGTCTCCCCCCTTCCCTCCCCCCAGCCTCCTCCCAGGTGGGGCGGTCCCTCCTCAGGTCTCCTCCCCCGGTGAGGGGGGGTTTTCCCCTTCCTCCTTTGGGGGGCCGGGGTCCCCTCCCATCCCAGGCCCCTCCGGGTGGGGGCGGGTCTCCCCCTCAAAAACCCCCCCTCCTCCAGGTAGGGCGGGTTTTTCCCCCTCAAAACCCCCTCCCCCGGGTGAGGGGGGGGCCCCCCCCCCTCAACCCCCCCTTTTCCCCAGGTGAGGGCGGGTCCCCCCTTTCACCCTCCCCCTCCGGGTGAGGGGGGGTTCACCTCCCCCCCCCAGGTGGGGGGCTTTTCCCCTCACCCTCCCCAGTGGGGGCCGGGTTTTCCCTCCCCCCCACACCCCCCCCCTTTCCAGGTGAGGGCGGGTTTTCCCCCCTCCCCCCCTCCCCCCCAGGTGAGGGCGGTTCCCCCCTCCCCCCCTTCCCCCCGGTTTGGGGGGGGGGTTTCCCCTCCCCCCAACCCCCCTCCCCCAGGTGAGGGGGGGTCTTCCCCCCCCTCAAAACCCCCCTCCCCGGGTTGAGGGAAAGGTCTCCCCCTACACCCCTCCTCCAGCGGTAAAGGGCGGGTCCCCCTCCCCCCCCCCAGGTGAGGGGGGTCTCCCCCTCCCCCCCCCCAGCCCTCCCCCCCCAGGTGAGGGCGGGTTCCCCTTTCCCACCCCCCCCCGGGTGGAGGGCGGGTCCCCCCCCCACCGCCTCCCCCAGGTGAGGGCGGGTCCCCCCCTAACACCCCCTCCCCCAGGTGAGGGGGGTTTCCCCCTCCCCACCCCCCCTCCGGGGTGAGTGCGGGTCTCCCCCTCACCCTCCCCCTCCAGGTGGGGGGCGGTCTCCCCCCTACACAGCCCCCCCTCCGGGTGAGGGGGGCTCCCCCTCAAAACCCCTCCTCCAGGTGAGGGCGGGTTCCCCCCCCCACCCCCCTTCCTCCAGGTGAGGGGGTTTCCCCCTCACACCCCCAAACCCCCCCAGGTGGGGGGGGGGTTCCTCCTCCTCCCGTTTGGGGGGCGGTTCTTCCTCCCCCAATGAGGGCGGGTCCCCCCCTCCTTTTTGGGGGGGGGGACTCCCTTTCCTCCATTTGGGGGAGGGCGGGCTCCCCGCCCCCCCCTCGGGTTGAGGGGGGGGTTTTCCCCCAAAACCCCTCCAAGGGAGGGGGGGGTTTCCCCCCCCCTCCCCCCCCAGGGGGAGGGGGGTTTTCCCCCAGGTGAGGGGGGTTTTCCCCTTACTCCCCTCCCCCCCCCCCACCCCCCCAACCCCCCACCCCCCCCCCCCCCCCCCCCCACCCCCCCCCCCCCCCCCCCCCCCACACCCCCCCCCCCCCTCCCCCCCCCCCCCCGGCCCCCCCCCCCCCGGGGGCCCCTCACCCCCTTCCCTTCCCCCCCCCAGGGGAGGGCGGGTCTCCCCCCCTCCCCCCCGGGACCCCTCCTCCCAGGTGAGGGGGGGTCCCCCTCACACCCTCCTCCGGGTGAGGGCGGCCCCCCCTCACACCCCCCCCCCCAGGTGGGGGGCGGGTTTTCCCCCCTTCAAAACCCCCCCTCCCCCAGGTGAGGGGGGGTCTCCCCCTCACCCCCCCCCCCTCCAGGGAGGGGGGGTCCCCCCTCCTCCTTTTTGAGGGCGGTTTCCCTCCCCCTCCCCCCGGTGGGGGGGGGGGTCTCCTCCCTCCCCCCCCCCAGGTGGGGGGCGGGTTTTCCCTCCCCCCTCCCAGGTGAGGGGGGTTTTCCCTTTTTTCCTCCAGGTGGGGGCTTTTTCCCCCCTGCCCCCCTCCAGGTGGGGGGGGGGTTTCCCCCCCCTTTCACACACCCCCCACCCGGTGAGGGGGGGGTTTCCCCCCCTTCCCCCAACCCCCCCTCCCAGGTTAGGGGCGGGTCTCCCCCCAAAAACCCCCCCTCCAGGTAAAGGGCGGGTCCCCCACCCCCTCCACCCCCCCCCCCCCTCCCCAGGTGAGGGGGGGGTCCCCCCCCTCACCCCCCTCCTCCAGGTGAGGGCGGGCCCTCCCCCCACCCAAGGGGGGTTTCTCCCCTCAAAACCCCTCCCCAGGTGAGGGCGGTTTTTCCCCTCAAAACCCCCCCCTCCTCCAGGTGAGGGCGGGTCTCCCCTCCCCCTCACCCCCTTTCCCCATGTGGGGGCCCGGGTCTCCCCCCCCCCTCCCCCGGGTTTAGGGCGGGTTCCCCCCCCCTCCTCCAGGTGAGGGGGCCCCCCCCCTCCGGGGAGGGGCGGTCTCCCCCCCCCCTCCTGGTGAGGGCGGGCCCCCCCTTTCCACCCCCCCCAAGGTTAAAGGGCGGGTCCCCCCCTTCCCCCTTTTCCTGGTGAAGGGCGGGCTCCCCCCCACCCCCCTTTGGTGAGGGCGGGTCCCCCTCCCCCCTCCTGGGGGGAGGGGGGGCCCCCTACCCCCCCTCCGGTGAGGGCGGGTCCCCCCCCCCTCCGGGTTTGAGGGCGGGTTTCCCTTCCCCCCCTCCTGGTTTGGGGGCGGGTCTCCTCCCCTTCCCTCCAGGTGAGGGGGGGTCTCCTCCCCCCCCAGGTGGGGGCGGGTTCCCCTCCCCTCCCCCCTCCGGGGTGAGGGGGGGTTTCCCCCTCCCCCTCCCGGGTGAGGGGGGGTTTTCCCCCTCCCCCCTTCCCCCAAGGTGAGGGCGGGTCCCCCCTCCCCTTTCCAGGTGAGGGGGGTCCCTCCTCGGGTGAGGGGGGTCTCCCCCTCCCCCCCCAGGTGGGGGAGGTTTCCCCCTAAAGGCCCCTCCCCCAAAGGTTTGGGGGGGGGGTCTCCCTCCTCCGGGTTGAGGGCTGGTCTCCTCCCTCCGGGGTTGGGGGGGCGGGTCCCCCCTCCCCCCCCAGGTGAGGGGGGGGGTCCCCCCCCCAACCCCCCCCCATTTTAGGGGGGGGCCCCCTCCCTTCCTCCGGGTTTGGGGGCGGTTTCTCCCCCTCCAGGGGGAGGGGGGGGCCCTCCCCCTAAAAAAAAACCCCCCCCTTCCTCCCCCCTCAAAAACCCCCCCTCCAGGTGAGGGGGGGGTTTTTCCCCCCTCACACCCCCCCCTCCGGGTGAGGGGGGGTTTCTCCCCCCCCCCCCCACAACCCCCCCTCCCCCGGGTGAGGGCGGGTTTTTCCCCCTCCCCCCCCCCCCCACGACCTCCCCCCTCCCCTCCTCCGGGTGGGGGCGGGTCCCTCCCCCTCACCCTCCCCCCTCCGGGGGAGGGGGGGTCTCCTCCCCCCCTTCCAGGGAGGGGGTTTCCCTTCCCTTTTCCTCTCCCCCCCAACCCCCTCCCCGGGGTGAGGGGGGGTTTTTCCCTCAAAACCCCCCCCCCAGGTGAGGGCGGGCTCCCCCTAAAACAATTTTTCCCCAGGGTGAGGGGGGGTTTTCCCCCCCCCTCCCCCCAGGTGAGGGGGGGGGTCCCCCCCCTTCCCCCCTCCTCCAGGTGGGGGGGTTTTGGGACCTCCTTTCCTCCAGGTGAGGGCGGTCTCCCCTTTCCCCCCCCTGGTGAGGGGGGTTTCCCCTCCCCCCTTTCCTCCGGTGAGGGGGGTCTCCCCCCCTCCTGGTGAGGGCGGGTCTCCTCCTCCACCCCTCCTGGGTGAGGGGGGGGTCTCCCCCCCCCCCTCCTGGTGAGGGGGGGTCTCCCCCCCCCCCTCCCAGGTGAGGGGGGGGTCCCTTCCCCCCCTCCCGGGTGAGGGGGGGTTCCCCCCCTCCCCCAGGGGGAGGGCGGGTCTTCCCCCCCTCCTCCAGGTGGGGGTTGGGCCCCCCCTCCCCTCCCTCCAGGTGGGGGCCCTTTCCCCTTTCCTCCCCTCCCTGGGTTTGAGGGGGGGGTCTCCCCCCCTTTCCCTTTCCCAGGTGAGGGGGGCCCCCTCCCCCTTTTCCTCCAGGTGAGGGGGGGGGTTTCCCCCCCTTTTCCCTCCGGGTGGGGCGGGTCCCCCTCCCCCCCTCCGGGTGAGGGGGGTCCCCCCTCCTCCTCCAGGTAGGGGGGCCCTCCCTCCCCCCAGGTGAGGGCGGGTCTCCCCCTCCTCCAGGTGAGGGCGGGTCTCCTCCTCCTCCAGGTGAGGGCGGGTCTCCTCCTCCTCCAGGTGAGGGCGGGTCTCCTCCTCCTCCTCCAGTGGGGGGCTCCCTTTGCTCCCCCACCTTCCTCTTTTTTCCTTTTCCCTTTTTTGTAAACCTCCCCCGCCCCGGGCTCTAATTCCCTCGGGAACTACTTTTCCCCCGTGTTGCCCTGCGCGGGTGACGTACCCCCCGGGGGGGGGGCCCGGGCTCTTGGTTTGGCGGGTTTGGGGCCCCGCAGCTGCCGGGTCGGTGTCTCTCTCTGGGCTTGGGGGCCATCTCCTCGGCCCCCCGGGGGCCCAAGGGCCCCTTTGCAGCCCCCCTTTGCCCCCCTGACCTTGGAGGTTGTGTTAGAGGTCACAGCTGTCAGGTAGAGGAGGCTGGGGGGCAGCAGAAATTTTCCCTAAAATGGGGGGCTCCCATTTTGTGCTCACTCTGTGCAGGGTCCCCCTGAGCCCAGGGCCCCGCCCTCCCCCCGGGGTGGTGGCACTCCTCCCCCACCGGGCCCAAAGACAGCTTGGGCACCCTCAGGGTCAGTCCACCGGGGTCGGCTGGGAGAGGGGTACTGATCAGGGCGGTGCGGGGGGCTTAGGGGGCGCTCCCCAGGGGCTGTGGGCGCAGTTTTCAACAATGGGGAAAAACATGAAATAATTAAGATATTCTCCTTTCGTTTCTTAGGATGTGAGAATGGCTTCAACGTTCGGGGATGATCCAAAGCGGGCTCGGCCCGGGAGGGGACGGGGAAATGAGCCTGCCCACCTGTCAGCAGAGCAATATACGGAGCCTGCCCACCTGTCAGCAGAGCAATATACGGAGCGTGCCCACCTTTTCCCCAGAAGCAAATTACGGGGGCCTGCCCCCCTGTCAGAGAGAAATATACGGAGGGGGCCCCCCTGTCAGCAGGCAAAAAAAGGAGCGTCCCCAACCGTCACCCAAAAAGGACCCCCCAAAGGGGCAATATACGGAGCTTTGCCCCCCCAAACTTGGCCCCCCAGCAGAGAAATATACGGAACTTTGCCCCCCCGGGTCAGCAGAGGCAAATACGGACCCCTGCCCACCTGTCAGCAGAGCAATAAACGGAGCCTGCCCACCGGTCAGCCGAGCAAAAAACGGAGCCTGCCCCCCTTGTCAGCGGGAGCTTTTGCATATCAGCAGGGGCCGGGGCACCTATCCCATGTCTACATCTGTGACCTACAAGGAGAAGCCATTTCTGAGCTGCCGCCACCCCAGCGGACCTGCCAGCCTTCCTCCCCTGGGGTCGGGGCCCCACTTTTTTGTGGCCGAGCGCCCCCCAAGAACCTCTTTGACCCCTGGACCCTTTGGGGGCGGCTCTCTGCAGCCGGCGTGGTGGAGGCGATGCCCAGCAGGGTGCGGCCATACCTGAGGCTGATGAGGCTGGATAAGCCTATAGGTAGAGGATCAGCGCTCTGCTCTCCTCCAATCAGTACTGCCCTGGGGGGATCCGGGGAGACGGGGGAGCAGCTCTGATTTTTTTTGGGGTCCAGTGACTGGACCAGGAGCGCCGAGGGCTGTGCCCTTCCTGACCCACGCCCTCATGGACTCCCATGAGTTTTCGTGTTGGCCCATACCCAGCACGCTCAGCCCAGGGCGTCAGTTTCTTGCCTCCACGCTTCCTAAAATCCACTATCAATTTTTTTCTAATTTTTTTTAGAGAAAAATCTTGACGTGGGGCCCCAACAAGGCCCAAATGCGGGTTTGTGGGCTGGAGGGGGGTTTTAATGGGGGCGGGCACCCGGGGGTTGTAGGCCCTAAGGCAGCATTTGGGGGGCCCAAAACATGGCAGGCAGGTTTGTCGGGGGGGGGGGTTTGCGGGGGGGGGGCCCATTGGGGGGGTCAGCAGTTGTAGGCCCAGAAGGCGGTCGTGGTGATGGGTAGCGGTGGTGGGCCCCGGGATTTGTGGGGCGGGGGTAGTGAGCCGGGAGCCGGCAGGCTTTCGGGGGGGGCGGGCAAAGTCTTTTAAAATTGACCCCCCCGGCCCTCCGTGTTTTGCACCCAGCGTCCCCCTTTCCCCTCTCTTTTGCAGGCACCTGGCTGTTGTACCTGCCCTGCACCTGGAGCATCGCCCTGGCCGCTCAGCCCCCGGCGGCCTTTTCCGGGAAACCTTTTCCATTCGGCCCCCTTTTTTGGCGCAGGGGGCGGTGCGGGAGGGCGCGGTCCCGGGCCCTCCCACTATCAAGTTTTTGTGGGACAAGGACTATGATAAGAAGGTGCGATACCAACACCGGGCTCCCGGCCCCGCGGGGGGGGGGGGGGGGGGGTTTTTTCCTATTTCTACAGTTTTGGGTCTACAGGGATTTGAAATTTAAAATGAAAAAAATAACTCCAAACCCCTCTGTGGGGGTTGAGAGCTCCCCGGGCCCAGCGGAAACCACAGCACAGTAACCCCAACGGTTGCTCAGGGGTTTTGGGGGGGTAAGGGCGCCCCAACTGAGCCAACTTTGTGTTAGCCCCCCAGGGGCCACCGTCCCCACATTGAAACTCCCCCAAAAAGCTCCCCAAAGGCAAAACCCCTGACCCCCAAAGGGCCAACCATTTTTTAAAACCCACTGAGCCATCCTCCCAAATATTTTTGTTAACCACTGACCCAAAACGTCCCCATATCCTCAAATCACGGCCACAATGTACTAACCTCCAAGCTGCACCGTGTTAACCACGACCCCAACCCTGCCATTTTCCTCCTAGCCCTTTTTTTCCCAAAATTTGTACTAACCCCAAGTTAAAACGCTGGCAAACACACTGGGGCCACCCTGCCAAAATTCCTGCAATCACTGTGCCACAATGTATAAAAAACCCCCAACCCTTGCACCGGGGCCTACCCAAAGTCCCCCACACTGCCATATCCTGCTAGCACTGGCCCCAACAAATTTTAATAACCCCCAAGCTACCTGTCAACCATTTGAGCCACCCTCCCAAAAGTCTGCAAACCACTGTGCGACCTTCTGCTAACCACTGAGCCATCAGGCCACATAAATCTGCCAGAATTTCACCCTCCTTTCCGGTCTCCCGTCATCTTTCTATTGTAGGTGGCGAGGACGGCCACGCGCCCCATCGCCGCCCCCCCCCCATCCCCCTTTTTTCCCCAAAGCCCTCGGTTTGTTCCGGGGGGGGCAGTTTCTCTTTGGGGGCCGGGGTCCTTCTGTCCTTAAAAAATTCCCGGGTTCTTTTCGTTGATTTTTCTAAAAATATCATTTTTTTGTACTCGGGGTTTTCAGTGACTGAAAAGACCATCCCCTGCCCCCCTTCTTTTTGTATTTTGCCCCCCCCGCAGGTGGAGGGCCCCTTTCAGCCCCTCCCCTTTTAAAAGGAAGCAAAAACTCCAGTCTATGCACAGACACTCGGTCCAGTACTTGAGGGAGGTCACTAACACATTGCTTTGAATGGGTTCAAACAGGGGTTCATAGTAAAATGGATGAGGTCTTTATTCCTACAAACCCCCCACCCTTGGCAAACGGGGTTGGGGTTTTGGGGAAATTGCAGCTCAGTTGCATTAAAACTAAAAGGTAATACCAAGCATAGCCCCTAGACCAGAATGAAGGACGCAGCCCAACCCCAGACTCGGCCTCTAGCGTCAAACACTACCGCCTCGTGTGATTCACTGTGTGAAGGGGGAAAGGGCCGACCTTCACGGGTCTTTGGTTTTTCTTTAGCATTGCCCTTCGGGCGCTCCCCTCGCTTTTTGCGGGGTTGTCCCCCTACCCCTAATGAAGAGGAAAACCCTACTGGGGCCCCCAGCTGGGTGTTGGGGAAAGTTCCCTGTATCTGAAAAACCCAGTCAGTGAAAAGGGGGAAGGGGTTCCTGAAGTTTATAACCCTTTTGGGGGTCCCTGTACGAAGACCCCAAAAATTCCCAAAAACCCCCAAATGGCAGTTACTTCTGTAAAGGCTTCTCCCCAGAGCCCAAATGAAACCAAAATTCTAAGAAAATTTTATTTTCAAAATCCTTAAACCGCAGGGCTCCGGAGAGCGCCCCCGAAATGGAGGAGCGCTGCAATCAGAGCGCGGAGGCCCATTCATCTAATTAGCGGACCGGCCCCGGGGGGGGGTCCAGCTTCCAAAACCCCAACTTTCAAGACTCCGGGCTCAAACCCCCACCCCATCCTCAAAACTGCGTCCCTCCAGCTGTTGGGGGAAACTCCCAACCCCCCATCATAAATTTTATAAAAAATCTATAACATTGGAGAAGGGAAGGGAGTTTTTATTTTCCCAACACTGGAGGAAACCCAGTTTGAGGAACCTGCAAAAAAGGGCCCCCGAAAAGTCCCCAAGTTTGTTGTTTTTTGGGGTTTTTCCCTTTTTTAAAAAAAAAATATCCTTTGTAAATTTTTTTTTTAAAATTAACTCAAAAAATTTAAAAAAATTCTCTCAATAGTCAAAAAAATTCAAAACCCAAATTTTTTAAAAACATGTAAAAATAAAAAATTAAAATTTCCCAAAATGTAACAATTATATAAAATTATATAAATTAAATTATATTAAATAAAATATTTATATAAATTTAATAAAATTATATAGAAAAACTTAAAATTAAATCATAAATATTACAAATTATTACATTAAAAATTTATAGTATTTTGGGGTTAAATTTTTAAAAAAATTATAACTATTTTTAAAAAAATTATTTTTAAATAATTAAATTTTAAACCCTCTAAGAAATAAAATTTAAAAAAATTTATAAAATCTAAAAAATTTTTATAAAAGGGTATTCTGCAAATTTTTTTTAAATTTAAAAAATAAATGCCCCTGTAACTATTTTTTAACTCTAGAAATTAGAGATCTTGTAAATATTTTAAGTATGTAATATAATTACTATAAAAATTGGGAAGTTTCCTGAAAAACTCTTTTTAAATTTAAATTTTAAAAAACTTCTTAAAAAATTAAAATTTTTTTTTTTAAAAAACCCCAAAAAATTTAAAAAATTTTTTTAAAAGGGAAAAATCCGGGAAATTTTTTTTTAAAAACTTAAACCCATAAAAAAAATTTATCCCAAATTAGACTTTTACTTTTAAAAAGGCCGCTCCCGGGGGGGCGGGGCCCTTGAAATTTTTGTTTTTTTAAGCTAAATTTGTATGCAAGTTGGAACAGATATTTAAAACCAGAAACCCTCCAAAACAAAAGTTTTTTTTTTAAGTTTTGGAAATGGTCCCGGGTGGGGGGTTTTTTTAACATTTATTTGCCTGTCTGTGCCCGTTTTTGAAGATTTTAAAACCTAATTTTTTACCTTTGGTTTGCTGTGGAAGGGCTGGCAATTGTTTTTTCCACAGCTACTATCTTTTTTTGGGAACTAAAAGGGCCCAGCATGCTCCAAAAGGGCCCCTTTTGTAACAAGGGGAAACAGTTTTAAAGGGTGGGAAAACTGCCTAAAAAAATTTGGTGGAGTGTATAAAATAATTAAAAAAATTTTTAAAATTAAAAAAAATAATTTTTTATAAAAAAAAAAAATTTACAACCCATGAAAAAAGCCTAAACTGTGATACCCCAAAACCCTGGACTGTGGCATTGGGCGTGCTGGTTTTAAGAGAGCTTCCCCCCCCCAAAAAAATTTTCCCGGGTTAAAGTTCCTCCCCTTTTTGCCCATGGGGTTTTAAGAAGGTGTTGTGTGAGTGATCGTGTCATTCGGGTTTCATTCTATGGGGGGAAAACGCGTTTCACAAACCACTTTAATGTATTGACTCGCACAGGACTGACCTTTAACTGGGGGCCCCGGGCCCCTTTTTGGGTCGGCCCATTCGGGAGCCTGGACGGGTCGGGGGTGCCTCCCCCACAAACCCCCCCCAGCCACCGGGGACCATCCAACTACGACACCATCTATCCCAAAGGGAAAGGGGGCCCCGGTGGTGGGGGACGCTCTGGGGACAAAAACCCCCCTGGGGTAAAAAAAGCCCCCCATTAATTTTTCCCCCCCCCGTTTTTGGGAAACAAAGCCGACGACGTGTTGGTCGGGGTGAAGTCCACAGCCCTTCGCTTCAATGAGCAGACCAAGCAGTGGGCAGGCGGCTTCGGGCCCCGGGGGCCCCTTTGCTTACGGGCCCTACCCAACCCGGGGTTTCACTTCCACGGGGACGGCCCCACGGGGGGGGGGCGCGGGGGGGGTTTGCCCCTCAGGGGGGGGCCGGGCGGCAGCCAAAAACGGCCCCCAAACCCAAATAAAAGGGGCCTACCAAAAGGGACCTCGGCTTCTGCCGAAACTTCGGGATTTAATACTAAACCCTTTTAAAGATCCCTAAAAGAAGCTACCCATCGCCGCGCCCCAGTAAATCAGTGGGACCCGATACCTGCAGGAGCTGCTGGCCTTAAGGGGACCACGCCCATCTTTTGCGGGCCAAGTTCTAAAGGGCCCCGGGCCCTTCCCAACCAAAAAGTAAAATTTGGGGAAAATTATGTTTTTTTTGGGTCCCCCCCCCCAAAGCTTTCCTGGGTTCACAATGGGGAAAAATGTTTTTAAATTTTTTGGGTTTTTAAAATAACCCCTTTTTCAAAGGGAAAGGGAAAAGAAAAATTTTATCCCGGGGGGTTTGTCTAAAAAAAAGGGGTTGGATAAGAGAAGGGGGCCCCCAAATTTTTTGATTTTTAAACCTTAAATTTTTGGGGCCTTTGGGCTTTACGGGAGGGGGTAATTTTTAAAAAAAAAAAAAAATCTTTTTTTAAAAATTTTTTTTTTTTTTTAAAATATTTTTTTTGTTTTTTTTAAAATTCTTTTTTCTCCTTTTTTTTTAAAATGGGGAAAATTTTTTGTTGTTTGGGGAAATTTTTTGGGGGCGGATTTAGTTTTTGGGACATTCCAAAAAAAGGGGGTTAGGTTTTATATAAATAAAAAAAACCCTTTTAAATCTTTTTGAAATTTTTTTTTTGTTTTAGGTTTGTTTTGTTTTGAAAAAAAAATTGTTTTTTTTTTTTCTTTTTTTTTAAAAAAAAAATTTGAAAATTTATTGAAATTTTTAATTTTAAATTTTTTTTTTTTTTAAAAACTATTTTATTTTTTGAAAAAAGGGATGAGGATTTAAAGAAAAAAGGGGGGGGGAATTTTTTTTTTGGGGTTAATTTTGGGGGTTCGAAGTTTTTTTTTATAATTTTGTTTAAAAAAAAAAAAATAATAGGATGGGCCAAAAAGGGAAAAGGGGGTTTTTTTTGGGAAATTGCGATTTTTGGGAAAAAAGGGGGAAAAATTTTGGGGTGGGTTAAAAAAAAAAAAAATTTTTGGTTTTTGGGGGTTATTTTGTTTTTTTTTTTTTTAGGGGGTTTTATGGGGGTTAAAAAAAAAATTTTTAAAAAAGGGTTTTTACTTTTATTGGCCCAAGGGAGGGTTTTTTGGGGGAAACTTTGTTTGTTTTTTGGGAGTTTTGGGGGAAAATTGATTTGTTTTGGGGAAAAAAAAAATTTAAATATTTATTTTAAAATTGGGGGGGGGGTTTTTTTTTTTTTTAAAAAGGGGTTTGGGTTTTTTAAAGTTTTTCTTTATTTTTTTAAAAGGGGGATTTTTTCTTTTTCTTTTTTTTATTTATATTAATTTATTCTAAATTTTAATTTTAAAACTAGTTTATATTTATAAAAATGAAATTTTTAATTATTATAATTTATATTATTATTTTTTTATTGATTTATTCTAAATCTATTAAAAATTATATCTATTAATATTTTTATATTTTTACATATTTAACTATTAATATTAAAAATATCTATATTTAATATTATAATATTATTATATCTATATTAAAATTCTTTTATTTATATTTAATAAATTCTATTATTAGTCAGTTCTTGTATAAGTTATTATATTTTAAATTATATTATTTATTTAAATTAATATAAATTGATAATATTTATTATCGTTTATTTTTTTTAAATTTGATTTATATTAAATCTAATTTATTAAAATTTATTTAATATCAAAGTTATTATAATTATTAAAGTTTATTATCTATTATAATCTTATTATACATTAATTATTATCTATTCTTATCTTTATTAATTATTTATTTTTATTATTATTTTTTATATTAAATTTTTATCCCCAAGTTTATTAAATTTTCCTAATCTATATTTTAATTTGACTTACTTAAATTATTTAAATTAAATTTAATTATATTCTATTAATTTTTATTATTTAATTTAATTTTTTTTATTTTTAAATATAATTTTTTTAAATTCTTTATTATTCAAAATATAATATATATAAAAATTAATTCTTTGGTTTTTTTAGTCTTATTGGTTTATCTATAAAAAATTTTAATATACTATCTTTTTTAAAAAAATTTAATTTTAAAGAAAAAAAAGGGGCCATTTGGGGAAAAGGGGGGGGTAATTTTTTTGGGGAAATTGGAGGTTTTTGGGAGTTTTGAATTGGGTTGGGGGGGGGTAGTTTTTTTAAAATTGTTTTTAAAAATTTTTAAAACCCAAAAATTTTTTAACATAAATTTTTTTTTTTTTTTTTTTTTTTTTAATTTTTTTTTAAAAAAAATTTAATTTTTAATTTTTTTTAAAATTGGGGGTTTTTGGGGGAAAAAGAAAAATAAAGTGAGATGGTTTTGGGTAAAAAATTAAATTTTGGTTTTGGCCATTACTTTAGAAATAAAGTAAAAGGTGATTAAGGGGGGTGAAATTTAGGAAAAAAGGGGGGGGGAAATGCTGGGGAAAGGTTTTGGAATCCGAAGGTTTTTTTTGGGGGTTTTTTTTGGGGGCAAGGGAAATTTTAAAAAAAAGGGGGGGAAAGGAGGATTTTGGGGGGGGAAAAAGAGGGGGAACCCTTTTGTAAAAGGGGTTTTAATAAGAATTTTGGTTTTGGGGAAAAAATGGCCGGGGGGAAAAGTAAGTAAAGTTTGGGGGGAATTTAATGATTTTATGGTTGTTGGTGGGAGGTTTTTTTTGGGGTAAAAGGGGTTTTTGGGTTAAAAAAAAAAGGATGGGGGACCCCCCTTAGGGAGGGGACCCCCTTAGTTGGGGGGAAGGGTTGATCACCCTTGGGAGTGTTAAAGGGTAGGGGGGAAGATATAGGGGGGGAGGAAAAAAATGGGGGGGTGTGGGGGGGGGGGGGGGGAGAAGGGGAAAAGGGGTATATATTATATAATAAAAACCGGGGGTTATTTTGGGGGGGTGTTTTTTTTTTTCTTTAAATTTTTTTATATTTTTTTTGAAGTTTTAAATTTTAAATAAATTATGGTTGGGGGTGGGGGGGGAAAATTTGGGGGGGTTTTATGGTTTTGGGGTTTTTGTTTGATTTGGGGTTGTTTTTTTGAAAATTTTAAAAATTTTTGGGGTAAGGGGGGTAATTTTTAAATGTGGGGTTTCTATAAAAAGTTTTTGGATATGAAAATGGTTGGGCCCCCAAATTGTGGTTTTAAAAAAACAAAAGGGGGCCCCGGTTAAGATTTTGGTACCATCTGAAAAAAAGAATAAATTCCCGGGAAAAAGAAGTTTCCCAAATTAAATAAAGGGCGGGGGGCACGCCTTTTCCATTTTGTTCATTGGGAGTTTTTTGAAAAATGGCCAAAAAAAAGGGCGCCCCTTTTACTGGTTGAACTCCCCCCCATAGGGGAAAATGGGGGAACACGGCGCTAAAACCCTGTAGGGGGAAAACCCCCTCCCCATAAGGGAATGGAAAAAAAACAGTCCCCCGCCACGGGGGGAAAACCGGAAACTCCCCCTTAAGGGGAAAAAGGGAAAACCCCACAGCGCCCCCTACTCCCGGGGGGAATTTCCCATGGGGGGGATGGAGAACCCCAGCCTCCCCATAACGGGGAACCCGTTCCCAAAACATAGTGGGAAAAAGCTAAGACCCCTTTTTACCGGGAAATTGAAAAACAGAACAAAAACCCCCCTGCCCCCCTTTCCCCAAACCCCGGGGAAACCCCCCTGAACGGGAAACACCTCCCCCTTTTCTTTGGGAAAACCCCTTCCCAAAAACAAATAAAACACCCCGGCCCCCCCTGAAACCCCGGGGAACTCCCATAGAACCCGGAACAGAAAACCACGGGCCCAATCCCACCCCGGTTACCGTGAACCCCCATAGGGAAAAAAGGCCAAAAACCCCACCATTTTCCCCCCCCCTGAAACCCGGGAACTCCCAAAAACCCCAAAGGGAGAAAAACCCGGTCCCCCCCCTGGCCCCCGGGAACCCCCCTTTAAGAGGAGAAACGGAAAAACCACGCGCTCCCCCCGTATTTGGGAACCCCCATAAAACAAAATTTGGGAGCCCGTAAACAACCTAACCCTTTTTTCCATTTTTACCAAACACTTTCGGGAACCAAAATCAGTTTTTGGGGATCAAGGGGGTTTTGACCCCAATATCCAAGAAAATATACCCCCAAAACCCCATGGGCGGTCCCCCCCTTTAAGTTAAAGGGGTTTTTTCCCCAAGTTTCCTTTTTCCCCCCTTCCAGGGGAGGGGACAGGCTTTTTGCCCCCCACACCACTGGTGATAATAATGGGACCCTTCTTTCTATACCCCAAATACTAAAATGACCCCAAAGGGAAGCAGGAAAGGAAAAGGGGAACCCTTAAAAATTTTCTAAATTGGGAGTTTTAGTTCCCGGGGAATGTTTTTAAACCCTTTTTGGATAAAAATTTAAAAAACCCCAAGTAAAAATTTGGGTTGGGGTTCCAAAACTCAAAGAGTTTTTGAAAAAAAAAACCTTCCCCCTCCACGGGGAAGAATTTTATTGGGATTTTGGGAGTTCAGGGTTTGGCCCTCACGTGTGTTTTAAATTGGGGTGCCTCAGGGTGGGCGTCCATCCCTGGGGTGTTAAACAGAAGGGAGGGGTGGACCCCGAAAAATTTAAATCATGTAAAAAAAATTCTTCTAAATTATAGTAGGGGCTTTTTTGGGTCGGGGGCCCCCGCCCCAAACACCCCGCAGCCCCCGACCCGTCCTCACAGATGTCCCCCGGGAATTTCCATGGTCACCCCTTTCCTAAACATCAAAAACAAAACCTGGGGGGCGTCCCCTTTCCTAAACGGGGCGCCACCCGGGGCCTCCAGGGGCCTGAGCCGTCCCCCCGGGGGCCCCGGTCTGACTGTTCTTCCCCAGGGGGAAAAAATTGCCCTGGAACACAAGGACGGTTCGTTTTTTCCCAGGGTGGGTAAAGCTTCCCGAGCTGAGGAGGGAAAGGACGGGTCAGAATTCGGCAACCGTGGAGGAAGGGGAAGGCGGCGCCCCCCCCTGGTGCAATACATCAACACGATAGAACAGAGCATAGCTTATGTGTTAGAGGTGAGACGGGGACGCGCCTACTATTGTGCGTTAGAAAGAGGCGCAACTCGAACGCAACTGTAGCTCAAAGCTTAAAACACAGCAGCGGGTGTTACTCCGGAGCACACAAGGGGGCGAATAAAAAAGCTCCGAAGAGAAAAACGGATCCGCTCCCCGACTTTTTACATAATAAATGCCCCACTAACGGGAAAAAAGGGAAATTCTAATAAACTCCCAAAAGAACAGGGAACAACGCTTTTCACGCCCCAGACAGGCCTAATTGGGAAAAAAAGGGCCCCAACCCCCAGCCCCCCAAAACCCCCCCCCGGAAAGAAAGGGAATTATTGTTTCAATAAACTTTGGGTTTCCTGGCTTTGCTTCGCCGGTCCCCCGCCAAAACCCGAAAACGGGCAACTAAAAAAAATCGAAACGACCAAAATATTTCCAAAAGGGGAAAAGGGGGGAATTCAGGGTTGATCAAGAGAAAAAAAAAAGGGAAAAATTTTCTCTCACTTCTTTTTAAAAATGGGTTAAAAAGGGTAAAGGGGAAAAAATGTTACAAATTGTTACATGAAAGGGCTTTAAAACCAAAATTCGCCCCCCAACGAGGGGATTGTTAAAAACCCCAGGTCCCGCCCCATTCTACTCCTGCCCTCTGAACCTTAAAATCACACCACCCCAAATGCTGAGAAAAATCAAACCCCAGCGGGGTGTTATTCTTTTTCCCCCCCCCAGTTTTTTTGAAAAATCCAAAACCCAACTCCCCTGCGAGCAAGTTTTTAAACCCCCGGGTATGTCTTCACTCCTCTCCTCGGTACCCCCAAAGTTATCCACACCCACCCACTGTTTGGGGGCGAATGTTCATCCCCAATACTGTCTTTCTCCGCCAATTTTTTCCTAAAACCCTTAGAAATTCCCCAACACCTCACTGCTGAGTTTTTTAACCCCGGGTCCCGGCCCCACCCTTTTTTCCCCATCCTCATAGCCTTAGTAATACCAAACTCCCAAAAATTAAAAGGGAAAAAGAAACCTCAACCCGGGCCCTTGCATTGGGGAAAAAAAACCCCCAAAATTTTTTTGGTTTCCCTTGGCGGGGGGAATTTTAAAAATCTAGGACCCTTAAAAGCTGAAAGGCGGGAAGGGCTAAACCCACTCAGCAAACTTTTGAAAACCCCACTCAAACCCCCAATCAATTTTTTTTTAACCCTTTTTTACCCCCAAAATTTTTTCACAAAACAAAAAAAAAATTTTCCCAAAAACACCATTTGCAAAACCCAACCCATGTCTTTTGATCGTTACGGCCACAGAAAACTTTATGCACAGAAAAAAAAAAGGGGCCCACAATAGTGTTTTAACGGTTTAAACAATGGTTTCCCAGTAAAAAAAAAGATTTTGGACTCTCACCTTAGGATTTCCCGCTATTAGTAAGGGGGCACAAAAACCATAGGGCGCTTTACAAGGGGCTATTTATATTCTGAAAGCCCCTTAGCGAGGCACCCGGGCAGGCCCACGGGTTTTGAGCCCCCGGAAAACTGACTTGGGGGGGAGATAGCCCGGGCAAAAAAAAAAAAAGGGGACCACCTCCCCCTTTTGGGGTAAAAAAAACCCCGGGAGCTAGGGGCTTTTTTAAATTAAAATAGTTTTTATTCTTTAAAAATGAAACCCCGGAAATTTTTACCAATGCAAACACGCAATTTTAAAATCTTTTTTTTTTTTAAATTTTGCTTTGCGGTAATTGGGGTTTGAAATTTTAAAACAAAAAAAACTATTTTAATTACAAAGCCCCTGGGCCGGGCTTTTTTTACCCTCCCAAGCAGGGGTTTCCTTTTTTTTTCCTATTAGCCCCCCATAAGAAAATTTAAACCTGCACGCAAAGTAACATAAAACAGACCTTTGTGGGGTTTAGAGTAAACCCCCAAACTGGGGGAAAGGGCCCAAGGGGGATGTCAAGCCTGCTGGGTCACATGATAGGCAGTTCAAACAAAGCTGAAGACATAAAGCTGAAGAGAGGACAAGAGGACCTGAAACGCGTTCCTGGTAAAACTCCTTTAATTGAATGTAGCTGTAAACTTTAGTATATTGGGAGAACCGGGCCAAGGGGGAGATGTACACCAAAAAGGATGGGGGCACGTTGCAGAATAAAGATTTTAATTGTATCAAGATCGCATTGTATCCATCCAATAGAATGATGGAATCACATCCTCAGGGCATGTCCCCACAGCACAGGTTTTCGGCCGGTTTTTCAGCCGGTTTGCGGTTTTTCAGACCACGTGAAAAACCGGCCGAAAATGAGCACAATTGTGCTCTATGGAAAACCCGTGCAGCAGTCCCCACTGCACGGGTTTTCCGTCGGGCGGCAAAACATCGAGCAAGCACCATCTTCCCGTCCGGTTTTCGGACGGAATATGTGCTTCTCAATGGGAGGGAGGAGGGCTCATCGCGGAGAAAAGCCGTCCCCCCCGCGGCCGTGGTCACGGGTGCAAAACAGGACAAATACCGGCCAGCAAACCAGCCAGTATTTGTCCTATGCCGTGTAAACGCGCCCTCAGAATAACAGGAAGTTTATTGAATGAATGGATTGAAATGCGTTAAACCAAATGGTCGTAATGAGACCTTGGAGCGAAGGGTTAATGATCGATCATGTAACAATTTGTAACATTTTTCACTTTACTTAGTAACTATTTCCAGCAGAACAGAGATAACTCCTTTGTCCTCTGATCACCCCCTGGAATCTAATTGAGCCCATGACAGACTTACCTCGTGAATATTCGGTCGCTGCCTCTCCCGAGACGACCAGCAACCACTTGCAGTAACCAGTGTTTATTGAAACAATGATGTCTCATTTTCTTTCTTTACCTGATAAAGCGCTGGTTCGAGCGTGAAACGCATCGCGTCTCCCCCGTTGTACAGAGAGTGACGCTACAGGATGTGAGGAGTAGTCACCGACCATAAGTCATCGAGCCGCCTTGCGACTTACTCTCGAAATGTACGATGCTGTCGATCTGATCGATGAAGCCGTTCATCCGCCCCTCTGTGATCATCTGGGACGCGATCTTCTCCGCCTGCACAAGACACAACAGATCGGATCTCTCAGGTTCTTTCTGGGGTCCATGTCGGGATCCGCCGGAGGACGGGACTCACCTTGGCCGCGGGAATCTCCAGCAACGCTCCCAGCTCCTCGAACGTGATGTTGTTGTAGAGTTTGCTCGCCGACAGCAAATTATGCTCTATGACCGCTCGATCCAAGATACTGGAACCTGGGAGAGGAGCAACACGAAGCGGTTACGAGACAGAAGCCGATGTGCTCTAGGTAGGGGCGGTGCTCTAGGTAGGGGCGGTGCTCTAGGTAGGGGCGGTGCTCTAGGTAGGGGCGGTGCTCTAGGTAGAAGGATTTGTAGAACTGCAGTGAATAAATAATTTATAATTAAATGTGCATGGAAAGGGAAAAGACAACAATTACCAAATACATTGCTGTTCCGATTTTGCTTTGGTCAAGAATAGAGATGATTTTATTTCCTATTGAAGCATAAAAGTTTCTCTGGTTACCGACCACCTCTCCCCACCTCTCTCTCCTCTGTATCTTATCTGATTGGTTCGACCATGGCGACTCATTCCCTGCATATTCTTATCTCTACCAACGGAGTTTACCTAACTAAATGACAACCTTCACCCTTTAGAGCTCTGTAGCCTTGTGCACTACACTTTATAAACCTCCAGCTGTCATGTCACTTTAACAGTAATAGCCAGGAACAGCAGAGCTGATATGTCAATTACTGATGTAAGTCCTCCAACACCCTGAACAGGAAGCGGGGGCCTGAAGCTGTAGAACCACCCACAGCCTGGACAGGAAACGGGAGCCTGAAGCTGTAGGCATTATCACAGCTTGAACAAGAAGTGAGAGCCCGAAGCGGTAGAACTGCCAACAGCCTGGACAGGTAGCGGGAGCCTGTGTTCTCCATTCTGTTCTATAGGAGTTCCCAGTACAGGGGATTGCGGTCTTCTTCATACTGTTCTACGGAAGTTCCCAATACAGGGGAATGGGGTGTTCTCCATTCTGTTCTATGGGAGTTCCCAGTACAGGGGAGCGCTGTGTTCTCTCTATTCTGTTCTATGGGAGTTCCCAGTACAGGGGAGCGCTGTGTTCTCCATTCTCCTCTATGGGAGTTCCCAGTACAGGGGAGCGCTGTGTTCTCCATTCTCCTCTATGGGAGTTCCCAGTACAGGGAGCGCTGTGTTCTATGGGAGTTCCCAGTACAGGGGGCGCTGTGTTCTCCATTAGGTTACCATCTCCGGTCGTCGCTTTCTGATGAGGCATCAGCATGGCTGCGAACTCCTGCAGTTGGTTTCCTCGGATGATGCGGTCCAGGTACATCTTCTCCAGAATCCCGTAGGCAGCGAGTTGTTGGCATCGCTCGTCTTTGAACAGTGTCGCCAACATTCGGGAACGTTGCTGTCCTAGGATCATATAATAATACATATAATATCGGCTTCTATATGAGACCAGCGGCGTCATTGTCAGGGGGTGGTTAAAGGGGGGCTCCCACAATAGACTTTTTTGCTATGATTTGCCATCAAAATCTGAGCGGAGCCCCCACCTCTGGCCTCACACCTATCTTAGGAAAGACCCACAAAAGTGTCAGCTCAGAATGAAGGGTTCCCCGTAAGGGGTGTGTTTTCCATTCCCCCCTATGGGAGTTCCCGTACAGGGAGCGCTTGTTCTCCATTCTTCTATGGGAGGTTCCCTACAGGGAGGCTGTGTTCTCCATTCTCCTCCCATGGAAGTTCCCCGTAAGGGAGCGCTTGTTTTTCCATTCTGTTCTATTGGAGTTCCCGAAGGGGAGCGCTGTGTTCTCCATTCTGTTCTATGGGAGTTTCCCAGTACAGGGGAGCGCTGTGTTTCTCCATTCTCCTCTATGGGAGTTCCCGTTACAGGGGAGCGCTGTGTTCTTAAATTTTCCTCTATGGAGTTCCCGTACAGGGAGCGCTGTTTCTCCCCTTCTCCTCTATGGGAGTTCCAGTAAAAGGGGAGCGCTTTGTTCTCCATTCTTCTATGGGAGTTTCCCCGACAGGGGAGCGCTGTGTTTTTCCATTCTTTCTATGGGAAATTCCCAGTACAGGGGAGCGCTGTGTCTCCATTCTCCTCTATGGGAGTTCCCCGACACAGGGGAGCGCTGGTTCTAAATTCTCCCCTATGGGAGTTCCCAGTACAGGGAGCGCTGTTTCTCCATTCTCCTCTATGGGAGTTCCCAGTACAGGGAGCGCTGGTTTCTCCATTCTCCTCTATGGGAGTTCCCAGTACAGGGGACGCTGTGTTCTCCATTTTTCTTCTATGGAGTTCCAGTCAGGGGAGCGCTGTGTTCTCCTTCCCCTATGGGGGTTTTCCCCGTACAGGGGAGCGCTGTGTTCTCCATTCTCCTCTATGGGAATTTCCCAGTACAGGGGAGCGCTGTGTTCTCCATTCTGCTCTATGGGAGTTCCCAGTACAGGGAGCGCTGTGTTTTCCATTTCTGCTCTATGGGAGTTTCCCAGTACAGGAGCGCTGTGTTCTCCATTCTGCTCTATGGGAGTTTCCCCGTACAGGGCCGCTGTGTTCTCCATTCTGCTCTATGGGAGTTCCCAGTACAGGGGACGCTGTGTTCTCCATTCTGCTCTATGGGATTCCCAGTACAGGGACGCTGTGTTCTCCATTCTGCTCTATGGGAGTTCCCAGTAAGGGGAGCGCTGTGTTCTCCATTCTGCTCTATGGGAGTTTCCCAGTACAGGGAGCGCTGTGTTCTCCATTCGCTCATGGAGTTCCCATACAGGGACGCTGTGTTCTCCATCTTCTATGGTAGTTCCCCTCAGGGAGCGCTGTGTTCTCCATTCTGTTCAATGGGAGTTCCCAGTACAGGGGAGCGCTGTGTTCTCCATTCTGATCTATGGGAGTTCCCAGTACAGGGGAGCGCTGGGTTCTCCATTCTGTTCAATGGGAGTTCCCAGTACAGGGGAGCGCTGTGTTCTCCATTCTGTTCAATGGGAGTTCCCAGTACAAGGGAGCGCCGTGTTCTCCATTCTGTTCAATGGGAGTTCCCAGTACAGAATGGTGAGTCGTGCAGAAGCATAGCCAAATCTCCATTCTGAGCTGACACTTTCAGGGCCCTTCGTGATATAGGTGCGGAGCCCACTTTGATGGCACATCCCATCGCCATATTCTTTATATGAAGTTTTCACCCCCCTTGTACATGTTTCCCGGAGTGTTACCTGCTGAGGCCAGGATGGTGCAGTGCAGCGCGTGCTTCAGCGCCTCCATGCGCTCCGTCTCGTGCACTATGTTTTTGTAGGACAGTTCATTGTACCTTTGGGCGGCTTCTATGAACTTCCTCCTGTAGTCCAGAACCCGGGCGTAGCAAACCTGGAGAGAAGAAACAGATGAACTGCACTGAAACCTTATTTCTCCGCACATCCGGGGTCACACGCTGCAGGTTTGCTGCAAAATATCAACTAATCCCTCATTTGGGATATTTCCCAGTCTGTAGCTTTGCCCTGTTAATAATGGGGAGCAGAGGGGGGTCAGTATTTTGCATTGGGCACTTGGAATATTCCAAGGCTAATCGAATAGTAGAGGCGTCATCAATGGGTTGTATCCAGCACAAGTACACGTATAACTGTCGCCTATAGATGCCTCATCTATGTGCGATTGTTATACCAGCAATCACCCCCTCATGGACAGTCGCTGCGAGCGTTCGTCTTATCAGTATTTTGCATTTGTACAGCCTCCCCTGTATGGTGCTGTGGCTTTCCTGGTGTGAACTGGTACTTATCCAATGTGCAGTTTTTTTTTTACTAGACTCTTGCCCACAGAAGGTTGGTGGCGCCATAGTCCCAGCCGCAGGCACCCCCGGCAGCGCCACACCCAGAGTGTTACCCATACATGCCAAATCTCCCGTTTTTGCCGGGGGGGGTCCCGCTATTTGGGGTCCCCCCCCCCGCCCTCCCGGGGGAGTTGGCATTCCTCCCGCCCCAGCAGGCGGCGGGTCCTTTAAAGACCCGCGGCCCGGAGTAGCCTGGTGCGCTACTTTTGGCGCCGCCGGTCCGTTCCCCCAGCAAGGGGCGTGGTACCCGCCCGGAACCTCGCTGAGCAGGGAGGAGGCAGGAGGGATAGCTCCTCCTCCCCCTCCCCTTTTATGTCCGGCGCCCTGGCGCCGTTACACACATGTCAGCTCACAAAAGGAAGTGACGCGCGGCTTTCACTCACTTCCCCTGTGACACTGCTGAGGAGTGTCCGGAGCGGGCCGCTCTGCAGGAGCCTGGTCAGGTAAGGGATTTTATTATTTTATTTTTATTAGTTTTAGGAGGGCACTTTCTGGGTACAATGGGGGGTTTCCTGGGTACAATGGGGGGGAATACCTGGCTACAAAGGGGGCAATACCTCTAAAAAAAATGGGGGGGCACTACCCCTTTTGGCTAACAAGGGGGGGGCAACTACCTGCTAACAAAAGGGGGGCACTACCTGGCAACAAGGGGGGCATACCTGGCAACAGAGAGGGCAATACCTGGCAACAATGGGGGGCACTACCGGGGCTACAGAGAGGGCACTACCGGGAAACAAGGGGGGGCACTACCTGGCAAAAAGGGGGGGGCCTCCTGAAAAGGGGGGGCATCCCTGGAACAAGGGGGCACTACTGGCAAACAAGGGGACCCCTGCTACAAAGGCTCTCCCTGGCTACAAAGGGGTTATTTGTACAGGGGCATCTACCTGCCTGAAAGGGGGCACTACCTGGTTGGGGGGGGGCTACTCCGGGCTATAAGGGGCATCACCTGGCTTTTCCAAACCTTATGCTTAGGTGGAGTTGGTTGGCTTTTTGAAAGGGGGGGGGGGCATACCGCAAGATGGGCTGTCATGCAAATTTTTTTCCACGGCGGCCCACTAAATTTTCCCCGCTTTTTCATTTTCAAAAGTTGGGAACTATGGTTCCGTAGGACGGGTCGTGGTTACTGTTTTCAGCAGTGGCCCGGTTTGAGAGGTCAGCACGGGGTTTGTATTCAGGTACAGCCGGGGCTTTGTGGTTTTCCCGAGGGGCATTTTTGGGTTGCAGGGAAAAAAAAAAAGGGGCCCGCAGAATCCCCTTCTCCTTTTTTGGGAATTGCGGTTTTTATAACTGTAAGGGTGGGCCCAAACTCGGGGCAATGGGCGCCCCCGCAAAGCCCAAAAGTTTTTAAAAATCCCAAAAATTCCCCTTTAATAATTTCCCTGTTTTCCACAAACCCCCAAAACTACGAACTGGGGGTCTGCGGAAAGTAAAAAATCAAATCCAAAATTTCCCCCGAAAAAGGGGGGGTTCCCAAAAAACCGTTGCCGAAGGACAAGAAAAAAGAAAAAGCGGCGTCCCACCCCCGGGGTCTTCTTCCTACCCCCGGGAAAGTGGCTTTTGTTAAAAGGGCTTGGGGGACAGTGGAAACGGGCGGGGAAAAAACCGTTTTGCTTTTTTTTGCAGGGTTGGGTGTCATAAAAAGGACTACTCCGACTCCAAAATAATAATAATTGGTCCCTTATTCGATGCAAAGAGCAAGAAAATGGGCGGGGGGTGCTGCTGCTCCCAACTTTAGCCCATCACATGAGGGGGTAATGATGACATGGACAGGGAAACCTGCCCCCGGGGAAAAAATTTCTCCCAGGGGAAACAGATTTTAAAACAAAATTTTCACCTTTTTCAAAGAAGAGAAGATCAACCATCATCAAACTACGTGGCTGAGGCAAATTTCCCTTTTTAACCTGACATTGTTAGAGATTTTTGCCCTGTGGTAACCGCTTTGCCCCAATTTAGTGTTAGTGAGGCCCGTTCTCTAGCTGGAAATAATGAGATCAGTGTCGAGGTCATGTATGGCAGGATCTGATGGAGGCAATACTATTTCTCAGTAACTAATTCAGAGGCTCCACAAAATGTTCCCGCAGTGTTTTGCATATTTATCTATTTTTTTGTGTTCTAAAGTCATATCAATAAATTTTTGGTCACTGACAGGCAAAATGGTAACAATGTTTATTTTGAAATTGTGACTTTCAGGCTCATATTCTCTCATCCACTACAGATTTGTTACATGAGGCTACTGTAATTTTATTATACAGTCATCTTACCTATCTTATACATAAATTTTTTGACTGAAGTATTTAGCATCTGCTTAGTTCTGCAGATTCTTTCTGTAACTGCATGTTATGTTTGCTCCTAAAAATCAAATGTTAATTTTTATTATTTGATAAGTATTGTAAATCCACCTTTGGTCTCTGCTGACTCATTCTGGGCTCTGGATCAGATATTCAAGACATCTTGACCAATAATCTGCGCCCAGGTTCTCTCTACACATTCCCAATGTTGGTGCAGACTGGACGGTACAAATACAGCTTTGTCTTCAACTCTACCCACAAGGTCAAAAGAATCCAAAAACATTGTTACCCTTCGCTTGTCAGTGTCTGGTTCTACCTAAATAGCTTGATTATTGTCATCTTTAAGGTGATATAAACACGCCGGATGTGGACCATTTTACTACAGTTAAAGTTAACACTATCATAATTGCGCCGAATTGAGGGAGTCGGGGGGTTTGGGAAATTGAGGAGTCGGAGTCAGGGCTTTGGCTTGCCAACTCCACAGCCCTGCTCGTCAGACAACTGAGCTTTTGAAACTCCCGGAAACACCCCTTTAAGACACCAATATGAAAGAAACTGTCAATCGTCTCACTTCTGCCCGGTCTCCAGCGGGATGCCAACCAAGACCTGCGCCGCGTTCCTCCAGTCCTCCTCCTTCTCATAGATGGACGCCAAGTGCTGCCTGATGGAGGCCACCTGTGGATATGATGAAAGGGGTCATCCCACATCACACTGATGGTAAATCCGTAGCATAAGGGAGCTCCAAGGGGCGAATGCACAGAAACTGGAGCTGCTGCAACAGAATGGACTCAGCAGCCTCAGATACCCAGAATAAGGGCAACTACCCTGTACCGGGTACTCCCATAGAACAGAATGGAGAACAGAGCACCCCCTGTACCGGGAACTCCCATAAGAACAGAATGGAGAAACAGCGCGTCCCTTGTTCCGGGGAACTCCCATTAGAACAGAATGGAGAAACAGCGCTTTCCCTGTACCTGGGAACTCCCATAGTGGAGAACTGGAGAAACACAGCGCTCCCCAGTACCGGGAACTCCCATAGAGGAGGATGGAGACCACAGCGCTAACCCGTACGGGAAAACTCCCATGAGAGAGAATGGAGAACACAGCGGCTCCCTGTACGGGCAACTCCCATAGAGGAGAATGGAGAACACCGCGCTCCCCTGTACCGGGAACTCCCATCGAGGAGAATGGAGCGCCACAAGCCGCTCCCCTGTACGGGAATTCCCATAGAGGGAGAATGGAGAGCACAGCGGCTCCCCTGTACGGGACTCCCAGTAGAGGAGATTGGAGAGCACAGCTGCTCTCCCTGTACCGGGAACTCCCATTAGAGGAGAATGGGAGCACAGCGCTCCCCTGTTCACCCCCCCCCTCGGAACTCCCATAGTGGAGAATGGGAGGAGCACAGCGCTCCCCTGTACCGGACTCCCATAGAGGAGCATGGAGAGCACAGCGCTCCCCTGTACCGAGGAACTCTAAGAGGCGATGGGAGCACAGCGCTTCCCCTGTACCGGGAACTCCCATTAGAGGAGAATGGAGAAACACAGCGCTCCCCTGTTAGCGGGAATCCCCTAGAGGAGAATGGAGGAACCGCGCTCCCCTGTACCGGGAACTCCATAGAGGAGGGAATGGAGAACACAGCGCTCCCTGTACCGGGAACTCCCTAGAGGAGAAGTGAGGAACACAGCGCTCCCCTGTACGGGAACTGTCTTGAGGTGAACGGAGGACCCAGAGCTCCCCTGTACTGGGAAAATCCCATAGAACAGAACGGAGAACACAGCGCTCCCCTGTACAGGGAAATCCTAGAACGAACGGAGAACACGCGCTCCCTGGTACTGGGAAATCCCATAGAACGAACGGAGAACACAGGATTCCTGTACTGGGAACTCCCATAGAACGAATGGAGAACACAGCGCTTACCCTGTACAGGGATACTCCCATAGAGGAGATGGTGACACCAAAGCGCTCCCCTGTACTGGGAAATTCATAGAGCAGAATGGAGAGCACAGGCTCCTGTACTGGAATCCATAGAAACAGAATGGAGAACACAGCGCTCCCCTGTACTTGGGAACTCTCTAGAGGAGAATGGGAGATACACAGCGCTCCCTGTACTGGGTACTCCATAGAGGAGAATGGAGAACACAGCGCTCCCTGTACTGGGAACACCCATACAGGAGTATGGGGAACACAGCGCTCCCCTGTACGGGGAACTCCCATAGAGGATAATGGGGAACACAGCGCTTCCTGTACTGGGAACTCCCATAGAGGAGAATGAAGAACACAGCGCTCCCCTGTACTGGGAACTTCCATAGAATTGAATGGAGGAAACACAGCCTCCCCTTGTATGGGAACTCCCATAGAAAGAATGGAGAGCAAGCGCTTCCCCTGTGTACTGGGAAACTGCCATAGAGGCGAATGGGAGAACACAGCGCTCCTGTACTGGGAACTCCATAGAACAGGAATGGAGAAGCAAAGCGCTCCCCTATACTGGGAATCCCATAAGGGGGAAATGGAGAAAGGGCGCACGGTTTCCCCCTTGGGGCAACCTTTCGGGGGCCCAGCATCACCCCCCAGTCTCTGGGGGGGCACCCGAAGCCCCCCAGACCTTTTTTGGACGCCCCCACCTGCTCCTCGAAGGAGATGACGCGGGGCTGGATCTTCTCCAGGGTGAAGTGATAGATCTCCTTGGCGATGCCGTCGGGCAGGCTCGGGAGGTGAGAGCAGAAGTCTGTGAGCAGCTGCCGGGAGATCACCAGGCTGACGTTCTCATTCACCACTGCAAGAAGAGACAACATGAAGGGATTGCAGAATGTGTAGTATAGAAGGGGGCAGCGCGGCGCAGAGCAGTATACGATATAGTAGAGTATATAAGATAGAGTAGAATATACAGGAGAGTATATAGCAGAGCATATAGGATAGAGAAGAATATAAAGGATAAAAGGTGGGCATTGGAGAGTATATAGGATAGAGTAGAATATACGGGTAGGATATAGTGAGTATATAGGATAGATAGATATACGGGTAGGATATTAGGTATATAGGATAAGTAGATATAGGGAAAAAGGTATAGTAGAGTTATGGATAAGTAGAATATACAAAGGATATATGAGATATGGATAAGTGAATAAAAAAAACAGGAAGGATATAGTAGAGTAATAGGAAGAGTGAATTAGGGATAGGATATAGTAGATATATAGGTTTAGAGTAAAATTACAAAATAGATTAGAAAATTTTAAGGATGGGAGGTAGAATATACGGGATAGGATATAGTAGAGTATATAGGATAGAGTAGAATATACGGGATAGGATATAGTAGAGTATATAGGATAGAGTAGAATATACGGGATAGGATATAGTATATAGGATATAGCAGAACAGTCGGCGCGCAGTGCGTCGGGGGCTTATGGGGGCAGAGGTCTTCACGCTCTGATTATCGCCCCTTTTCCTGTACTCGGGGGTCGCGCCATGAAGGACAGGAGTCCAATGTCTGAATGCTGGGCCCCCACGACCACTACATCAGGGCCCCGGACTCCCCCGCTCGGGCAGTGAGGAGGGCGATTATCTGGATGGAGCAGCGGTGCGCATGCACAGAGCCCTCCTTGCTGCGAGCCGGGGAGACCGGGCCCCAGCGGTCACATCTGTCCAGAGCTCAGGGCACACAGCGTCTTACTCGCTTCCACAAAGGCTTTCAGGGCCTCCAGCTGCTCCGCGCCAACGAGCTGAAGGGCCTTCTCCAAAATCTGACGGTACCTGGGGAAGAGGCAACGTACAGGTCAGTCACAGGGGCCCACAGGTGATCTACTGCCCAATATATCATCAGAGGTCTATAGGTGCTTCCAACACAGGGTACAGAGATCTACAGGGACAGCCCCAATACACACACAGGGTAACCATAGGGATCTATAGGTGCCTCCCCCCACACACACACACAAGTAACCAAAGGATGTATAGGTGCAACCTCCCCACACACAGGGTGATCATAGGGATCTATAGGTGCAACCTCCCCACACACAGGGTGATCATAGGGATCTATAGGTGCATCCTCCTCACACACACAGGGTAACCATAGGGATCTATAGGTGCATCCTCCTCACACACACGGGGTAACCATAGGGATCTATAGGTGTAACCTCCCCACACACAGGGTGATCATAGGGATCTATAGGTGCATCCTCCTCACACATAGGTAACCATATGGATCTATAGGTGCAACCTCCTCACACAGGGTAACCATAGGGATCTATAGGTGCATCCTCCTCTCACACACACAGGGTAACCATAGGGATCTATAGGTGCATCCTCCTCACACACACGGGGTAACCATAGGGATCTATAGGTGCCTCCATCCCACACACACAGGGTGATCATAGGGATCTATAGGTGCAACCCCCCCCCCCCCCCCACACACACACACACACAGGGTAACCATAGGGATCTATAGGTGCAACCTCACCCCACACACACAGGGTGATCATGGGGATCTATAGGTGCAACCTCCCTCCCCACACACACACAGGGTAACCATAGGGATCTATAGGTGCATCCTCCTCACACACACACGGTAACCATAGGGATCTATAGGTGCATCCTCCTCACACACACACAGGGTAACCATAGGGATCTATAGGTGCATCCTCCTCACACACACAGGGTAACCATAGGGATCTATAGGTCAAAACCTCACCCCACCACAACAGGGTGATCTGGGGATCTATAGGGCTCCTCCTCACAAACCACACCAAAAGGAACCCCTAGGGTCTATAGGTC